>JAJOOO010006180.1:0-20328 GCA_029582685.1 Solanum piurae
AATAACCACCATCACCAACATTGTCAACCACCATTACTGTCATCTTCCACAAGTCACCCCTATCATCATAACCGCCACCTCTGTAGCTAGCTAGTGTAGTCCTGCTATCACACTTAATTACCTCCTCCATAATTATAATTATATTCATTACCATCACTAGCCCCGTATTTGTAGACGCTGCCGCCTCCACCATCACTATCAACCACTACCTCCACTATTGTCAATTCCTACTACCAATAAATTTTATCATCACAACTAGCATAGCTATCAACTATCACCATACATTCTTCGGTCGCCAAATCCACCACTACTATCAGTCACTACCCTTACTATGATCAATCTCTACTACCAACCACCTCCATCTTCATAACTAGCACCACTTCCAACAACCACAAACACATCAACAACCACCACACATTTTTAACCATCATCATCAACACCACCAACTACTAACATCAACCAAATTCACCAACACCTCTATCAATATCACCATTATGACAGTTACCACAAGGCCAACCACCTCCACATACAAAACTATCACCGTCATTATCATTAGCCACTATCAACAACTATTACCATAACCACCACCACTACAAACTGTCTCCATCATCACTAGTAAGCATAACTGTTTCATTTTTTTAATCAAATAATGATTTAATTTATTATTTAATTAATTTTATTTTAATTATATATTTATTATGTACATATAAATTATGTACATACAAATATTGAAAATAAAAAAGTCTTAATCATTTAGTGTTTATATTTATAGACAACATCTTAATCATTTAGATATGCATTCAATTTAGACATACTTAATAAAAATAAATGAGTCCTTAGATGTTTAGTTAGAGTTCTAGTATGATAACTTTTGGATTCTAGGGGTGTAATAGTTAGAATTTCACTTACCTTTATTTATTTCATTTTAAGACTTCAAATTATGTTAGTCTTCTTAGTTTTGTTTAGTGACTTTGATATTGAATATGTTTGACATTAAGATTAGATTCATTCATATGGGGTTGGTGTAGCTTCTAGTCATGATAATTTGGGTTGTGACATTTGATCTTTGAAAGGAGTGTGCTACCTATATATATATATATATTTATATATATATATATATATATATATATAGAGAGAGAGATATATATATATATATATTTTGAATTATGATAAGATTTGCTTTATTTATGTAACACCTCAGAAATTAGAAAGTCGGATTGGAAAGGAAAAGTTTAGTTTTGGCACTGATACAGTGATCTACGAGTCCTATCTACAGACTATAGGGACTTCTACGAGCCAAAGAAAGGGAGTTGTAGGACATTGTTTGAGGTTTGGAAATGTCAAGTCTCTGATGTATGACCTATGAATGGACAAGACGAATTGTAGGAGGATCTACGGGGTCTAGGAAGTGCTCGTAGAGTGATTCAGAAAAATTGAATTGAGACCACATGTCTATGATAAGAGTTGAGGAGTCATCTTACAGTGTATGGGTTGTACGTGGGATCCGTAGAAGTGATCCAGACTTAGGGAAATTTCAGACTTAAAGTTGGGTTCTATAGAAGAGTTTACGGACTGAAGAAAGGTTAACGACCCGTAGAATGGTCTCACGGAAATTGTTCAAAATTTTAGGTCCCAGTAATTGATTCTACGACTGACCAGGATGTTCCATAAAAGTTCCTACCGATCGTAGGTCGTAGTGGTAGGGTCCTCTAATAGTTTTTAATTAAGGTTATCTTGGTCTTTTCCTACCCAATTAACCCCTAAACTATGTCATTTTAGACCTATAACTACACTTTAACTCTTTTTACTCTTACAAATTTAACCTAAATTCTCTCATTCATTCAAAACCTCTAAAATTCTGTCAAGTCCTATTCTCCAATTCTCTCTCAAGCTTCAAGGTGAAGAACCAAAGTTTCAAAGGATTGAAGGTCTCATTCTTCATTTCTATTGGGCTTTGATTCTCAAGGTATATGGGAATTCACCAATGTATTTCTTACATCTATTGGGTCCCAAAAGAATCTAAATATCCAATTCAATTTCACCCAATTGAATTATGGTTTCATGCAATTCTGCATGGGTCCTATTTGTTATGATTCAATTATTTATTTTCAATCTTATTATGAATGATTTGATTCAATTACAAGGTTTTCAATTGATTTCATATGGACTCATACTTTATACTTGATTATGGCTAGGAACTTATGAACAAATCATATGAACTATGTATTATGATTATGAAAGGTATGCATGTTTTATGAGAAGGATGATTTAGGAACTATAGATGCTTCTAAGATAAATATCAATGATTTGTGAAAGCTTTTCTCACATATGACTCAAATCATGATTTAGATGCTTAGAAAGGTAAGTGTCTATTATGAAGAAGTTTATGAAATCATGATTTGAAAGGAGCTACTCTATGATGACTTATGGTTAGATTGGTAGTTAAATAGTCCCTTTCCTTTCCAAGTACTTGATATGATTATAATTATGTCTCTTCCATCGTGATTTACTTAGCAACAAGAGCACTTTGAGATGGAGGTACTCCCGTTAGTAGAGGTCGGGTCTCTATAAGCAATCTCTTTGTCCCAAACTACGTGCCCCCGTAGGATTGTATTAAATGAACTAACCAGTAGATCCACAATAGAAATTATGATCGAATGTTATAAAATTCTACCTTGGCAAGTAGTTTTCTCTTTTTGGTGTGAGGATCATACCAGATTCTATGTTATAGCTCACACGGTCTTATTTTTGGTTAATGGTAAATATCCCACAAATGAAATATGTTTCTTCAAAGTTTTTATGAAAGCTTCTCAATGGTTTTAACTAGGGAAAAAGGACAAATATACCCCCAAACTATTGTAAATGGTATACAGATACCCTCCGTCATACTTTAGGGACATTGGTGCCCCTTCCGTCCAAAAACTAGAGCATGTATGCCCTTCACTCTAACGAAAGACTAAATAGGGACACGTGGCAAAATCTTATCCGTTGATAAATATCGGATTGGTGGATAAGATTATGACACGATGTATGTTAGTATAAAGGGTATATATGCTCTAGTTTTTGGACGACAAGGGCACCAATGTCCCAAAAGTCTGACGGAGGGTATTTGCATACCATTTATGATAGTTCAGGGGTATATTTGTCCTTTTTCCCTTTTAAGTGTGCACTGACATTGTTTATGATTCATGGTTTCTTTTAAAGGTTTGTACTAAATTTTACTTGGTCATGTATATCATGTTTAAAGATCCTCATATTTTCATGCTTATGCCTATGTTTATATGTATTTCCCCATACTTAGTACATTCAATGTACTAATGCATACTTGTGCTTATATTACCTAAATATATGGGGTTTATCGCTTCTCCTCCTGAACGTGCTTGGATCGGGATTTCTCAGCTTGATCATTTGGAGTGGTGAGTCCTCATGGTTCGAGGGCAAGGCCATATCCAATTTATTGTTTTCATAATCTCTTATGTTTCATACTTGTACCTGGTGTATGGGTTATGTCCCAACCATTCTTATGATATTAGAAAGGCTTGTATCAAACTTAGTAGTATTATGCGTATCTCTTGTGTATACTGTTGTTACCTTCTATGCCATCTTATGATTTGAGACGTGTATTGACCATATCTCTTAGATTGTATTTCATTATGTCATGCTTATGTCAAGTAGCTTGTTTAGGGCCTCTTAGGATTTTATTTGTCATGTCACGTATAAGGGTGTACTTTAGGTTATGACAAACTTGATATTCAGAGCATCATGTTTTAGAAATATTATAGGATGTCTGACAAGCCGCATCGAGTACGATCTTGTTTATAAGTGTGAAGCATGCCACATTTATGAATAGAAGGCTACATAGGACAGCTTGGAAACTTCACTTCTTTCACTACTCTAAAGAGTACCATAAAGTTTATCTCTATAAAGGTATTTCTCCTAAATCATGTCTGATGCTTTTCAAGATATGCCTTCTCGAAGAGCTAATGCAAGAAGTAATTTGGAGTTGAGGATCCTCAAATGTCAGTCAATCCTTTTGCCGAGCAAGTGCCTCATGCCAAATTTTGGACTACTTTTCAAGTGTTGGCTCAAGCTTTGACGATCCAAGATAATAGAGAGGCCATTTATCCTATGAACCCAAATATTGGTATGTCAGCAATAAGAGTGAGAGACTTATCTAGGATGAATCCCCCGGAGTTTCATGGATCAAAGTTGATGAGGATCCCCAAAAGTTTATTGATGAGATATATAATATAGTGGAAATCATGGGAGTGGCAATGGTGGAGAAGGCTGAATTGTTCACTTATCAACTCAAATGTATTGCTTAAGTTTGGTTCAACCAATTGAAGGAACAAAGGGTAATTGATGCGAGTCCTCTTAATTGGGAGAAATTCATAGGGGCTTTCCTTGATTGTTTCTTTACTCTTGAGATGAGAGAGGTGAAGGTGATTGAGTTCATTAATATTTTTCAAGGAAATATGAGTGTGAAAGAGTATGTTTTGAAGTTTAATCAATTTTCCAAGTATGCTTCGACTATGGTTGCGGACTCTAGGGCAACACTGAGTAAGTTTCTGTCAGGTGTGTATAAAATGGTGGTCAGGAGTGTCGTACCACCATGTTGATTAAAGAGATATATATCTCATGTTTAATGATACATGCACAATAAATTGATAAATTGAAGAGGAAAAACTAAAAGAGAAATCTAGGGATTCAAAGAGGGAATGACCAGTGATGGTGACTTTTATCTTTCTAAGTTTGGTGGACATGGTCATTCTAAATTCAGGAAAAAAGTTCCCCGATCAAGGTTCTTCTAATGTTCTGGCTCCTAAGTTCAACAAATATTGGGTGTCTAACCCTAAACCTCAAGGAGGTGGTGGTAGTGGATCTTCTATTCCCGCTAGCCAAAAGTGTGGTAAGAGTCACTCGGGAAAATGCTTTGGCATTATGGATGGTTGCTTTGATTACGGGAAGAGTGGCCGCACGATGAGAGATTATCCATTGATTGCTACTAAGGGAAGGTATGGCACACAAGATCAACCTAGTGGTTCTGGTCCATATGCTCCTTGAGAGAATAGGTTTTGTGCACTTTAGACTCTGTACAATTATGAGGGTTCTATGGATGTTATTGTCGGTACGTTAAAACTCCTTCATTTTGATGTATATGTTTTTCTCGATTTGGGTGCTACATTGTCTTTTGTTACTCCTTATGTGGCTATGGTATTTTATGTTGGTATTGAAATCCTTTCTATTCTCTTTTCTGTCTCTACGCCAGTTGGTGATTTAATAGTTTCTAAAAGAGTTTATAGAAATTGCCTTGTTTCTGTTTCTCATTAGGCAACTTGTGTTGATCTTGTAGAGTTTGATATGTTAGATTTTGATGTTGTCTTGAGATGGATTGGCTTCATTTTTGTTATGCTTCTATAGATTGTACAACTCGACTGGTCATATTTTAGGTTCTGAACGAACCCATCTTAAAATAGAAAGGGGAAATTATGCTCTTAAGAGTCCGTTCATATCTTACCTAAAGGCTAGGAAAATGATTTCTAAGGGTTGCATTTATCACCTTGTTTGGGTTATGAATACAAATTGTGAAACCGATACTCTTGAGTCAGTTCCAATTGTAAATATGTTTCGTAAAGTGTTTCCCGATGATCTTCTCGATATTACTCCCAAAAGGGAAATCGACTTCGGTATTGACCTTTTCCCAAATACATATTTTATCTCTATTCCTCCTTAAAATATGGCCTCACCAGAACTTAAAGAATTAAAGGATCAATTGAAAGACTTATTGGATAAGGGTTTCATTAGATCGAGAATCTTACCATGGGGTGGTCCGGTGTTGTTTGTTCAAAAGAAGGATGGTTCCCTCCAAATGTGCTTTGACTATTGACAAATGAATAAGTTTACCAAAAAGAATAAGTAACTAAATCCAAGGTTGATTATTTGCTTGATCAACTTCAAGGTGCCAGTTTCTTCTCTAAGATTGACCTCCGGTCGGGTTACTACCAATTAAGGGTAAAGGAGAGTGACATTCTGAAGATGCTTTTTCGAACTCGGTATGGTAACTATGAGTTCTTGGTATTGTATTTTGGTTTGACTAATGCACTATTGGCGTTCATGGACTTATTGAATAAGGTTTTCAAACAATATTTTGATATGTTTGTGATGGTGTTTATTGATGATCTCTTGATTTACTCACGGAGTGATTGTGAGCATGTTGAGCATTTAAAAATTGTGGTACGAATTCTCAAACATCTTGAATTGTATGGTAAGTTTAGCAAATGTGAGTTTTTGTTGAGGTCTATTTTTTTCCTTTGCCATATTGTCTCTGGTGAAGATTCAACTTGATCCTAAGAAGATTGAGGTAGTTAAGAATTGGCCTACACCTTTGTCCGCTTTAGATATATGGAGTTTCTTGTGTTTGGTTAGTTACTATAGAAGTTTTGTAGAAGAATTTTCCTCTATTTCTTCAGTTTTGATGCTCAAAAAAGGTAAAATCTCGGAAGCTTGTGAGAAGAGTTTCCAAAAATTAAAGGATAAACTCACTTCAGCCCCAATTTTACCATTATCGAAAGGATTAGATGGTTTAGTGGTTTATTGTGATGCTTCACGGATTGGTATTAGTTGTGTTTTGATGCAACATGGGAAAGTCATCACTTATGCCTCAATGTAATTGAAGGTTCATGAAAAGAATTATTTGACTCATGATTTGGAGTTAACGGTGATAGTGTTTGCTCTAAATATTTGGAAACATTACCTATATGGTGTTCATGTATATATGTTTACCGACCATAAGAGCTTTAAGTATGTATTCACCTAATATGACTTAAATCTTTCAGAAAGATGTTGGTACTCAAATGAAGTTGAGCATGGCTTTTTATTCTCAGATTGATGGACAAGTTGAGAGTACTATTCAAAATTTGGAAGATATGTTGAGGACTTGTGTGATTGAATTCAAGGGTATTGGGGTGATCATTTTCCTTTCATTGAGTTTGTTTATAATAATAAATATCATTCTGGTATTAGGATCGCCCCGTTTAAGGGTATCTATGGTAGGATGAGTAGATCTTCTATTGATTGGTTTAAAATTGGTGAAGTGGATTTGATAGGACCCGAGTTGTTACACGAGGTTATGGAAAATGTTTGACTTAATCGTGAAACGTTGAAAATGGCTCAAAGTCTACAAAAGTCTTAGGTCGACGTTAGAATAAGAGATCTTGAATTTGATGTTGATCATTGGGTTTACTTGAAAATCTCACCCATAATGAGTGTGGCGAGATTTGGAAAGAAAGGGAAGCTTAGTCGCTGATATGTGGGCCCATATTAGATTTTGAGGTGTATTGGAAATGTTCTTATGAATTAGAGTTACCTAATAATTTAGCATCCATACATTCAATATTCCATGTATCTTTGTTGAAAACTGTGTTAGAGATCTTACGTCCATTGTGCCTTTGGAAACTTTGGAAGCTAAGGAAAGTCTTTCATATGAAGAGATTCCGGTTGGAATTGTGGACCGTTAAGTTCAAAAGTTGAGAAATAAAGAAGTTGCTTCCGTGAAAGTTCTTTAGAGGAATCAACAATTTGATGGTGCTACTTGGGAGGCGAAAGTTGATATGATGTCCAAGTATCATCATCTCTTTCCCTCCGCTTCTATTCTAGCTCGAGGTAATAGTTCCTCATGGTTCATTCCTTTGGATTCATGCGTTTTAGTCATTATAATATTTCCATATGCATTCATATTCGTGAAAACTTGATTTTGATTATATGATTTATCTTGGAGTGATTTTTCCTTATTTATGTGCATTTTGGTGAGAGTTGCATTCGTGTTGGGTTGTTAGTTTCTCTCCTACTCTACTCATGCTAGCTTGAGTCTTATTCAAGGATGAATATTCCCACGAGGGAGATATTGAAATACCTTAGAAATTGGAAACTCGAAATGGAAAGGAAAAGGTTAGTGTTGGCACTGATACATTGATATACGAGTCCTATCTATGAGTCCTATTTACGGACCAAAGGGAGTTCTACGAGCCAAAATAAGGAATTCAGAATAATTTGTTTGATTTTGAAAATGCCAAGTCTCTGATGTATGACCTATGAATGGACGGGAAAAGTTGTAGGAGGATCTGCGGGTCGTATAGAAGTGCCCGTAGAGTGATTCAGAGAAATATAATTGGACCACATGTTTACAAAAAGAGTTGATGAGTCATCTTACGGTCTATGGGTCAAATTAAGCCTAAATTCTATCAAGCCCTCTTCTCCAATTCTCTCTCAAGATTCAAGGTGAAGAACAAGGGTTTCAAAGGATTCAAGGTCTCATTCTCCATTGCTTTTAGGTTTTGATTCTCAAGATCTGTTGGAATTCACATTCACCAATGGATATCTTTCATCTATTAAGTCCCAAAAAAATCTCAATCTCCAATTAAATTTCACCCAATTTGAGTAGGGTTTCATGCAATTCTCCACTGTCCTATTTGTTATTATTCAATTATTTATTTTCAATCTAATTATGCATGATTTGATTCAACTACATGGTTTTCAATTTATTTCTAATGGACCCACTCTTTATACTTGATTATGGCTATGAACTTATGAACAAAGCTTATGAACTATGTATTATGGTTATGAAAGCTATGCATGTTTTCTGAAAAGGATGATTTATGAACTATGGCTGATTTTGAGATAAGTATCAATGATTTGTAAAAGGTTTTCTCACATATGAATGAAATCATGATTTAGATACTTAGAAAGGTAAGTGTCTATGATGAAGAAGTTTATGAAATCATGATTTAAAAAGAGCTACTCTATGATGACTTATGATTGGATTGGTAGTTTAATTGTGCCTTTCTAAGTATTTGATATGAATATAATTATGTCTCTTCCATTAGAATTTAATTAGCAGGGAGAAGACTTTGAGATGAGGGCTCTCCCCTTAGTAGAGGTCGGGTATCTAGAAGTGTCATGACCCAAAATTACAAGTCATGATGGCACCTATGTTCCCAACCGATAGGTAAGCCAACTCAAAACTTTTACCATGTCAATTCAATATTATTAATGAAAAAGTAAGCAACAATTAGAAAATCCCAACAACTATGTCTTTCATAAGTATTAAATGCGGAAAACTAAACTACAACCCAAGATTTAGTGTCATAAGTACAAGAGCTTCTAAAAGTCAATATAAGTCTAAAATTATATGATAAGTCTAGACATAAGAAATATCCTATCATATTACCAAAACAACCTAATAAATAGAGTAGATGGAGGTGTGAGACGCATAATATCCAAGAAACTCAGCAATACTCCCAGATAATCCAAACTCAAACTCAAAGCTCTAAGAAATCTGCTCGTATTCAAAATCCATTTTGCACTACAAAAGAGTACAAAAAGTGTAGTATGAGTATGAAACCACATGTACCCAATATATCTCATAGACCGACAACGAAGAAGTAGTGACATGAGTATATAAGGAAATCATACTTTAATTTTTAAAGTCTACATTATACTTATTAGTCAAGTTTCATAAATGTAACGACCTGTTCCCGTCGTTAGAGAAAATCCAACGGGGGAAAATTTGGGTTCGAAATTTTTTTTTGTAGTACTTGGATTTCCCCAACCTTGTCCAGATTTGGATGAAATCGGAGTCTTTGAGGTGTAGGGAAATCTGGTAACAATCGGGTGAATCATTTATGATTTTGATTACATGGATAGTTAGATAACTCATTAAAGAATTCATACGACTTTACAGAATTAAATTCGGGTGAGTAGAACTCCCGAAATCGACCTTAGCATAAAATGGTATTTACTAAGCATCGTGGTTAGAGCTGTGTGGTGAAATGAGAATTTTGGAATTCTTAAGATAGCCCTCTGTTTTGTTTTGGCCGCTTTGGTGGGGTTTTTGCCGCTCTGGCGTCGCCGCTGTGGCGGGATGGTGGCCACTGTGGCGGGCCTGACGCGAATTAAAGTCGTTAACAAACCCCTAAAAGACCTCATTATGGACTTTTCAACTTTTTGAGCTAAGGAACGACTCCTAGGAGGCTCATACTCATTTTTCACCATTCTTGAGGCTAAATGCAAGCTTTTCACTCCTCGAATCCTTTCTTTGATCCGTAGAATGTACTAGAATGGGTGAATATTGATGGGGGAGGGTTTTGTTATAGATTCTATGGTGGAAACAACCCTAATTTGGATAATTGGGATCATGGGTTGATCTAGGGTTTATAAAATAGTTAGTAATTTTAGTAATTAGTGATTGTTTATTGATTACCGTATTATATTGATTGTTTGTAGACCAAGAACAATCGGAACGAATCCGGAAAGGGAAGGATCAAGTTTCTTAGGGTTTCAAGCTTGTTTCGAGGTAGGTGATGGTTGTGATTCTATGATTGTGTGATGTATTTTTGTTCTTGCTTCATTATGATACTCGTATATGTATGAATGCTGCAACGTTGATCACACTTGTTGTAAATAAGATAGTTGAATGATGATTGACATGAAATCATGACTTAAATGTATGATCTTGATGATATATTTGTGATTGTGATTGTGTGTTGAATGGATTGGTTGCCACATTCCGGCATAAATAACTTGGATCGGTTGACACGTTCTGGCATAGCTAACTTGGATTGGTTACCACATTCTGGCATAAAAATGGGATCGGTTGCCACGTTTTGGCATAAATATGGGATCGGTTGCCACGCTCTGGCATGCTATCTGTTTGGGTTCCATGAGAGGACCAATAATTTGATATAAATGTGAAGTCATTCGTTGTTCGTAAATATTGATAATATTGTATATGTTGATATATATGCATGTGATTATAATGTTATCTTGAGTTGCTTATGTTGCACTTAGTGGGATAGCCGCATGATCCTACTAGTACATTGTGGTTGTGTACTTATACTGCACTTGCTCTTATTTTTGTTGAGTACAGGGAATCTTCAAGCGGCTACTGACAAACCTCGCTTAGGAGATCAGTGATCGTTCGAATTCAAGTAAGCCATTTCTTCCAGGCTGCCATGGGTTCTCTTTCGTCTATGTCCACCATTCCGTACTTAGACATTTGTTTAGTTAGTTCATTAGTATGGGGTTGTATTCATTTCTTGTTTAGACTTCGTTCATTGTTAGACTGTTTTGGTACATTGACATTCAAGTTCTAGGTTATTCTTCCGCATTGTTAGTTATTATTGTTAGACTTTTGTTAGAGTTTATGGGAACTCTATTTTTATTTCCTTAGTGTTTGATTTAAATGCTTTAGTTTTTAGATTATTTGTCGGTTTGGGTTGTAGTAGTGGTTCTCCTACGGAGTGTTAGTGTGGGTGTCAATCATGACGGTCTGGGTCGTGACAATAAATAGGGATAATCAACTGTCATGTATGTCCAAACACCAATGAAACACATAGTCAAACAAGAATGAAATATGTAATGAGATGCAATCCAATGCAACACCATGAAATGATATGCCTCAAATGCAAGTACTCTCTCAACCGTATATACATGATATTTCTTAGAAATACATCGAGAGTTTGTGACTCATGGGAGACTTGCAAGGTCCATATACCAACACGGACGATCTCCACATACATGTGCGGACGATCTCAATTCACTATCATAAAATCAAAACAATCCCCAACACAGACATCTCCACGTGCCCAACTTATAATCCTAACCAATCCCCAGCAGAAACGATTTTCACGTGCCTAACTTATAATCATAACTCAATCTCACAATGGACGATCTCCACGTGTTATACCTTTACTCATACTCAATCTCATAGAAATGCATGTGCACAATATGATATCGATAAAAGGATATGATGAAGCATCTCAATAAATCAAATATCGCTATGACATATAATTACATAAATTATCACAAATATACATATTCAATAAAGAAACACAGTCACACAACTAAAAACAAAGTCACTAAAATCAGCTAATACCTATATGCTTTGGCATTCTCGAATTATAATCTATCATATTATATTAATAAATCTTCCTTTTAATAACACAAGTACTCATACCAATGCCCACATCATTGGTACGAGACCCCTATCTTTTGCTCTTCACCATTGTCTATTCTATTTTTAATCCTTAATTAGAAAATGTCCCTCAACAAAGTCTAGGAAGTCTTAACATACCTTGAAAGTCGAACACGTGCCACGAATTCTTTAAGATTTCACCTTTCTCTTTCATAAAGCTTTTGAATATTCTCAATCAATCAAATATGCATAATTCGTAAGCAAGCGAGTTCGTAGACACCCATATTATTATATGTCTATCCTAGACCCAAAAACTCACTCAAATCTACAATCATGTTTCTAATCTTGTGCCAATTAATATGTTAACTCCCATATTTCCTAAATTTCAAGCCTAGGATTAAGTCTCAATTCTTCAATAGCATAAGGCTAATGATATTCATATAATAAAATACACATAATATTGAATTACCTATCTCAATATATCAAAACATAAATCATACTGTAATACCATAAGAATCCAACATAGAACCAAGTTAAAACACTCAAATTTCACCCATGGAAAGGAATAAACAACTATGTACAGTAACTAACTAATGTAACAATTGAGCCACTATAAACTTACCAATCATAACCTAATTATGACTAATTAGTACCCCTTACTATAAACAATTAATTACAAAGAAATAATCAATTACAACAATATAAATTTGAAGTTGTTACCTGGATGACGCGCACTTGTGACGGCGCATGTAAGTTTTCGCCCAACCCTTTTCTTCCTTTTTTGTTTCTTAGAAGTAATTAGAATGTGCTAACTTATATTATTTTATTTTCACATGTGCATCAAGTGACATGGGAGATTAAATAAATTATGGACTTGACCCATTAAATATTAACTTTATTAATTATTAAATAAATATCTGTTAATTAAATAATCATAGTTAAATGAATACGTTCAAAATTTCTATTTAATATTTATGGGAAGAATCTTTTATGATAGAAAGAGGTCTAGTGCTCAAAATGACCTAGCGGGTCATTACATCATCTACCACTATAACAAACATTCTTCCTCAAATGGTAAAAGAAATAAAAGCAATTGAACGCTTAAACCAAATGGGGATATCCAATCGACATGTCTAACTCATACTCCCAATTAGCCTCCTCAACTAGATGATGCTTCCATTGAACCCTTACTGAAGTAATTGTTTTGACCTCAACTTTTGAATTTTCCTATCCATTATAATAACCAACTCAAAAGTAATATTATGATCAAGTAACAATAAATCCAACTAAATCACATGAAAACCATCCGGATGATACTTCTTCAATGTCAAAATCTGAAACATAGGGCAAACACCCGATAAGCCCGGTGACAAATCCAACTCACAAACCACCTCACCTATACGCTGAACAATTTCAGACGTGACATTATACATCAAGATAAAATTGTACTTCTTTTCAAATCTCATCACACCCTTCATGGGTGAAACTTTTATTAGAACTCGCTCGACAACCATGAACTCCAAATCACGAATCTTTCAATCTGCATAACTCTTTTTGTCTACTCTAAGACATGAAAAACCTATCCAAAATCAACTTGACCTTATCCAAGGACTCTCTCAACAAATATTTTCCAAAAGGTATAACCTCAAATGCATCAAACAACCAATCATAAATCGACATATTTTACCATACAACGCCTCAAATGGCCACATCACAATACTTTAATGATAACTAATATTGTATGAAAACTCCACTAGTAGAAAAATATTCCTAATAACCACCAAATTTGATCTCACATACACGTTCACAACATGTTCTCAAGTACCCAGATAGTCCGCTCAGACTGACCATCAGTTTGAGTGTGCAAGGATGTACTAAGATCCACCCGAGTCTCAACTCCTTTAGAATAGACCACCAAAAAATGAGTTATTAATTATGTGCCTTAACATGAAATAATAGACATAGACACCCTATGCAAAAAAAATATCTCCCCAATGTAGAACTTGACTAACTTCTCTGAATTTTAAATAGTCTAAATCTGTACGAAATATGTAGACTTGCTCTATATCACACCCTGAAGCTACCCCAAGGACGTGGACATGGAACCTAGGATCACTAGTGACCCCAAGCTAACCCTTCTGGCACATCACAAGCATACTAAAATAAACTGAATCAAGAAATAGTATGCGGAAGCTAGAAACATATCATAAGATGAAATGATGGGGAAATACCCATACTAAGTCTGAATAAATATAACTGAGTTTGATGACAACTGAGAGATCAAACTCAAACTAAAACTGATTCTAAACCATGTCTGAATAAAACCTCTAACTGACTAGAGCTACTGGGACATGCCCCTAACAAACTTCTAGGAAAACTGAAACTGAAAGACTAAAAATAGAAAGATAACATATCAATCATCCTCGAAGAATAATGACTCACCACTGATGTTGCTGAACTGGAGATCGGGAACCGATCTATGCGTGATGTGAATACTAAGGACCTGAACCTACATCACGAGAAGATGTAGCGCAGAGTATGCGTCAGTACTTGAGAGGTACTGAGCATGGAGGATAAGTCAAATATGAACAATATATACATAACTGAAATAGAGCATACTGATCAATGATATAAGATGAACATCAAGAATATGCTAAACATGTTGAATATGAACTAATTGAATGTAGTGACCAAGTTTATAGCATACTGAAACTGAATACTGAACTGTAACCGATAACCTAGTTAATAAACTAGAATCTATCTATGGGAGCTACTAATAATCGACATAAAACCACATGAGCTAAATGTGTAGTCTGATGTATACGCCCCATCGAGAGGACCCAATATAGCTTGCTAAGGGTATAGAAGCCTGAATGGCGTAATCACTAAGTATAATGCCCATAGAGGGGAATTACCTATGGGGCACGTAGTTCTGGGACTATAAGGGTGAATGACCCTAGTCCAACTCGGTATTAAGCCTACTCCCAATAGAATGTATCAAATACAACAAAACTATAATAAATTGAATAGCTCGAGATTCTGACATGTTAACTGAAAATGCAACATTAATATACTGATAATGAAACATTCTTAACTGAGGCATGCATATCTGAATAAACTAACCTAGCAAGTATAATTCATGAACTAAATGAATATAGACAACTAGGGTTCCGAGTTTCAAGCAAGAACTAAGCAATAATTCCATGAAAAATATGATAATCTAATTTGGATAAGTGTAATAGCTGAATCACAACATAAATATGAAATTCTAGAAACCCTAGGTGTAAACATGATCAGGGAATCAAGAATGTGACTAAATTCTAGGAACTTAATGGGTGAAAAGAACCAACTAGTGAAATCCCACATACTTGGTGACGAATTCCATGGAGAAATCATCCAATTTCCGGGATCAAACTGATGAAAATGTACTGAATTCTTAGACTAGGGCTTGGTCGTCTCTTTCTCCTTCTTTTCGTTCAACTTGGATGATTTTTTGGAGAATGAGTTTACTTGTGTAAAGTTTAATTAAGTTACTTGGCTTAAACTGATAAAAACTAGGTAGTTTAAGGGCTAAACGATGTGCTTTAGGGGTCCAACGCATATGAAAAATACCAAATGACCCCTGACTTTAAAGCTGTCAGGGCCACGGACGGAGCAGAACGATGGTCCATGGACTGACCTACGATCCATCTTGGTTAATTGTCGCTTGGGTTCAAAGACTAGTATCTGGGGTCTTGATCCATGGATGGACCGACAATTCATTCTGGTCGGGCGTCTTTCACGATTAGGAGTTGGGACCTGGGGGTCCGACCTACGACCCTGGACCACAGACCGTGGTCTGACCTAATGCTCTGATATCAAGTTTATCACTCCCCAAAGCTACCCCTAGGACGTGGACACGAGACCTAGGATTATGAGTGACCCCAAACTAACCCTGCTGGTAGATCATAAGCATACTAATATAAACTAAATCAAGAAATAGTGTTCGGAAGCTAGAAACATATCATAAGATAAAATGATAGGGAAATACCCATACTAAGTCTGAATAAATATAACTCAGTTTAATGACAAATGAGAGATCAAATTCAAACTAAAACTGATTCTAAACCTTGTCTGAATAAAGCCTCTAACTGACTTGAACTGATGGGACATGCCCCCAGCTAACTTCTAGCAAAATTAAAATGGAAAGAATGAAAATAGAAGGATAACATTTCAATCGTCCTCGAAGAATAAGGACTCACCACTGATGTTGCTAAACTAGAAATCGAAAACCGATCTATGCGTGATCTGAATGCTGAGGACCTGAACTTACATCACGAGAAGATGTAGCACATAGTATGCGTCAGTATTTGAAAGGTACCTAGCATGCAGGATAAGATAAAGTTGAACAATATATACATAACTGAAATAGAGCATACTGGTCAATGATATAAGATGAACATGAAAAATTTGCTAAACATGATGAATATGAACTGCCTGAATGTAGTGACCAAGTTTATAACATACTGAAACTGAATAATGAACTGTAACTGATAACTTGGTCAATACACAAGAATTTGTCTGTGGGAGCTACTAATAACCGATATAAAACAACAAGAGCTAAATGTGGAGTCCGATGTATACTCCCCATCAAGAGGACCCAATATACCTTGCAAAGGTATAGAGGCATGACTAGCATGATCACTAAGTATAATTCCCACAGAGGGGACTTACCTACGGGGTACGAGTTCTGGGACTATGAGGGTGACTGACCCTAGTCCAACTCGGTATTAAGCATACTCCCAATAGAATGTTTCAAATACAATAAAACGGTAATAAACTGAATAGCTCAAGATTCTAACATGTTAACTGAAAATGCAACATTAATATATTGATAATGAAACATTCTTAACTGAGGCATGCATATCTGAATAAACTGACCTAGCAAGTGTAATTCATGAATTAAACGAATCTACACAACTAGGGTTTCGAGTTTCAAGCAAGAACTAAGCAATAATTCCATGAAAAACATGATAATCTTATTTGGATTAGTCTAATAGTTAAATCACAACATAAATCTGAAATTCTAGCAACCTTAGGTCTAAACTTGATAAGGGAATAAAGAATCTGTCTGAATTCTAGGGACCTAATAGGTGAAAGGAACCCACTAGTGAAATCCCACATACATGGTGACAAATTCCATGGAGAAATCTTCTGATTTCGGGGCTGAAATTGATGAAAACTCGATGCATTCTTGGACTAGGGCTTGGTCGACTCTTTCTCCTTCTTTTCGTTCAACTTGGATGAATTTTTGGAGAATGAGTTGACTTGGGTAAAGTCTAATTAAGTTACTAGGCTTAAACAGTCCAAAACTACGTAGTTTAGGGCTAAACAACATGGTTTAGGGGTCCAACGCATAGGGAAAATACCGAACGACCCTTCACTTAAAAGTTGTTGGGGCCACCGACGCAGCTAACCGACGGTCTGTGGACTGACCCATGGTCCATCCTGGTCAATCGTCGCTTGGCTTCACAGACTGCGATCTGGGGTCTCGATCCACGAACCAGACTGATGGATCGTGGATGGACCGATGGTCTGTTCTGGTCGGCTGTCGTTTGCAACTGGGAGTTGGGACCTGGGGGTCCGACCTACGGTCCGTAAGTCCTGGCATGGGTCTAGACTTGGCCAAAATTTCTGGGTTTTCTGGGGAGGGGCTGCAGGTGGCCAACCATGGACACCACCTACGGTCCATAGGTCACCCTATGGTCCGTGGGTTGTGCCCGTTAGTGGCACCTGCAACTTCTGCAATTTTTTGCATTTTTATCTTTCTAGGATATGGGCTATTACACTCTACTAATTAATAGTGACCCATATAGCGTCCAATTTTACCCAAGGTCCATGACAATCCTATCAAAAAGTCCGTAGAAATCATTTCTCAGTCTACTCTAGTATGTTTGTCCTTTGAGTAACATCTCTAGACTTATGATGTTCATACTTCAGTTCCTGATAAATGAAACATGTTTAGTACACCTCAGATGAATAGAATACATCAAACTATGGGTATTTTTTATGACCAATCTAGTCAAATAACTTATCCGAAGAACATATATAAGTTCTTTTATCCTTAAAACTCCCTAACCATCAAGAATTTCCTCTTTGGCTTTACCTTGTAACACCCTCTCTTGAATTTGACACGAATTTTCATCTCCAAGCTATCGAACTTGAATATGCTCGAATAAGGACTGCATCACCTCCATGTAAGTAAAAACTCTACCAAATTTTAAATATCAAGTTTTACAAAGTTATTTGCTAAGTACTGTACATCCACAACCAAGGGACGCTCTCCCATATATAACGAAAGTAGACTACCCATTCTCACCACTTTTCTACCTAAGGCATCTACTATCACATTTGCCATGCCCAAATGATAAACGATAGTCATTACATAGTGCTTGAGCAGCTATAACCATTCTGCTGTATCATAATTAGATTCCTCTTATTTAATATATACTAAAGCACCTCACAATGCACACCATACATATAATGGCTTCAAAACCTTAATGCAAACACCACAACCCCCAAGTTCAAGTTATAAGTAGGATAATTCTTCTCATGAACCTGCAACTGCCTCGAAGCTAAGCTATCACTTTCCCCTTATTCATTGATGCCCAACCAATACCAATCCAAGAATCATCACAATATATAGTAATATTCTCTCCCTCTATGGATAAAGTCAAAATTGGAATAGTAGTAAATAGGTCTTGAGCTAAAAGACGCTTACCTCACACACATCAAACCATTCAAAAAATACTTTCTTCTAGGTTAATCTAGTCAATGTAGATGTAATGAATGAGAACATCATCGATAATGTCATGCCCCGAGCCTACACCCTGGGCGTGGACGACACTCGAAGACCATTACTGGCCCCAAGCGAACCCTTGGCCTGGCTTTCTTAACTCAGCGGAAACCTAACTCAACAACATAACTCAATGCAATGAAAGGTTATAAAATAACCCAACTGATAAAATCTGGCCAAAAGGCAACTCGAGTCTCCAAAATAAAGTATTTACTTATTACATAGCTGAGAGACTCAGATACTAACTGACTGACTAATTGTCTATGAAGCCTCTAAAATACTGAGATGGATGTTGGGACAGACCCCGCAACATCCTAATAAAACAAACTAGGAACACAAAATAACAGAGTCCTATGGAAAGCAAGGAGGCTCACCACTGATTCTGGAGTGCTCAACTGGATCAACGGCGTGCTGGATGGTGATCCTGGGTACCTGCGTCTGCATCATAAATAAGATGCGGGCCAACTGGCATCAGTACATGGAGTGTATGAGTATGCGAGCTGGACCGCTAAACAACAACTTAAGCTCGAAAGGAGTACAAATAAAACTTATCTATGCTCTGTTCAACTAATGAATAACTGAACTCAATATAATGTAATAAGACACATGCAATATATAAAGCTTGTAAAACTATTTAAAACATGACGTCAAAATCATATTTATAATATCATAAAATACCATGCTTCCTCTCAAAGTCTACCTGTACAATGCATGAATGAAGTCTCATACCCCCATTCATACTAAGCAGAACTCCTCGAAGAACCATGCACTTTCTACTGTGGGAGTTCCTCTAACCGATAACCACCACTAGGTGCTCTAGTGATGATACAACGTTTTACCTCACGTTGCCAGAGGACCATCCTATACCTTGCCGTGATATAGGAAGCTAACTTTACTAAGTGGATCCACTAGTCTATTGTGAAAAGGATTCATCTAAAAAGTATGACCCTTTTCTACCCATGATGGCTACACGGTTCCTATGGAGAGTTGAGTTAATATGAGCTCGTGTCCCCACTTCAGTGCTCAAGACTACTCCCAAAAATACTTTAGCTCATAAGTGTTTTAAACACATCTTTCTTTAGTTTGAGAAAATTTCTCAAAGCTACCCTCTTAAAAAAGGTAATTGCTCTTGAAAACTCTTTCTAAAAAGAACACATCAAAACCATATTTTAATATGATCATTGAAGACTCGGGAAGTCATACTGCATAAACATTGATGGTATATCTAGGGACCATATTGTTTAAACATTGATGACATACTCGATTGCCATACTAATCATGCTTTAGAAACTCTTTCACAAAACTCATCTCTTTCTTAAAAGAGATAGTACTCAAACTGCTCAAAACTCTTTTGGAAATCTCAATTTCCTCTCCTCTTAAATGTGAAAACATTTATAAACTTCTTTGGAAATACTTAGTTCCCTAATAGCTTTTGAGAAATGAACTCAACTTTATGCTCTTTGCTTAACTTGAAACTCTATACTCTTTACTTGACTTGAAACTCTATGCTTTGCTTGAAACT
>JAJOOO010006181.1:0-17405 GCA_029582685.1 Solanum piurae
GGAACGAAAATATATGTATATATACAATTTTCTCTCGCTTTATACAAACACAAACGCACTTTATACACTTGCGTTTGTATAAAAAACGAGAGAGGCGAGGGAGAGAACGAGAGTGGCGAACGAGATTCATCAGGAGAGAGGTGAAATAGCAACAGTTTGCTATGGGGTACAATTAAATCAACTATATTTATAGCATTTAATTTGAATTAATAATTTGCTATTATATACAATTTTCCCATTTTAATATAGTGATGTTGTACATTATAATTAGGGGCGTAGCTATATTAGTGTTAGGGTGTCCAATTGGATATCTTTGTCAAAAAATTATACCGTATATTTAAGTAAAATGATATAGAAAGTGATTAAATATTGTATTATGGACACTCTTAACACAACAATGTGTTGTAGCCTAGTGATTTTGGGTGTCTTGAAAGAGCCAAGCCTTTTAAGCCTTTTTTTTTCAAAAAATTTCATGTATATTACGTAGTTTTAAGCCTTTTTTTTTTTCAATTTTATTCATGTATATTACGTAGTTTTAAGCCTCTTTTTTCAAAAAAATTCATGTATATTACGTAGTTTTAACCCTATTTTTTTCAATTTTTTCATGTATATTACGTAGTTTAATTTTAAAATTTTCATATATATTATTTTGTTTAATTTTAAAAAATTTAGTACACTCATTCATCCAAAAAAAAATATATATACTCACATAATTCTTGAACACCCTTCGTGAACTTTCTGGCTACTCAATTGATGATAATTATGAGGAGGAAATATCCACCAAAAACGTCTTTTGTTCATTAAGTTAGTGTAGAAACTAAAAGCTACTCCTTGATGGAATACGCCGCCTCGTTGAATCGCGGAATTCACGGACGGCGTAGAATTGTAGAGAGGTGGGTAGAGGAGAAATTGGATCAATCTTTGTGGTTCATGCATGGCGCCACGTATTCACTATTGATCCACCACGTGGTCTAGTAGCCGCTGCCATCACCTTCTCTATGACATGAGATATTACTGCTTTTTAAAAGCTTCTTTCTCTTTTTCTTTCACCTAAAAAGCTTCCTACTTTTTTATTTCTAATTACATGTGATTTATTACTATAAAACATAATATTATTAAAATAGATACATATACAATACAAATAAAGAAACGAATAGTAAAAGATAATAATGCTGCATATTATATTACAAAATAATACTATTAGATTACTCATTTTCTTGCTGGAACATTTGTTTTTATGTCTTGTGCGATAGCGTGAGATACTAACCCTTTATCTTTTATTATCGATATTTTTTTTTTCGATTTGAATAATACATGATGAATGTATTTTTTACTATTTTTCTTTCAATTGTACTTGTGAATTAGGGGTGACAATTGGGTGTGTTGGGTCAAATTGAAATGGATTATAATGGGTTAAAATAACAAAATATGTTAAAACTCAATTCAATTTAAATTTATTTTGGTCAAAACGGATCAAATAATAAATTATAGCATTGGTCAAAACCCAATCCTGTTCAATTTTTATAATGTTTAATTGATTTTTTTTTTGTTCTTTTATAGTAATATGTTAGTACCTAATAAGATAAACTTTTCATTTATTGTAGTTATATATGGTAGATATTACACAAACTCAATAGTGTTAAGAGCTAATTACATTATATTTCTATTCTTTTTTAAATTACAAAAAATTCTTAAATTTGGCAGAATTCGGATACATTCCAAAATGTCGATACATCGCGTTCTGATTTTGAATACATTCTTCAATGTCATAATACATCACGTGACGATTTTGGATACATCACGCAACCTCTCGATTCATCGCGTATAGTGACGTATCCGACCATTACATCGCGTAAAGCAACGCCCTGATACATCACGTAAAAGGATGTATTCGATCGATACATCGCGTAAAGTAATGTATCTCACCAATACATCCCGTAAAGTAGGGATTTATGTAATTTTTTCAAATAATAGCAAATTTTAGAGAATATAGTAAAATAAGTTTTGTATTGTATATTTAGGTAATTTTTCCTTATATATAACTTAACATACTTTTAAAAATATTTTAACAAAATTTCTTCTAAAGTAATTTAAGTTACATTAAACCTAATCTTTAATAGGTTAGAATGAATTGAGTTTATAATGCGCCAAAACTTAAATAAATTGGATTGATTGGACTTAAATTTGCTATCCCTTATTATTGTTATTATTACTATTTAAATACAAATAAAGTAATCGAAATTATCTATTGATAATTACTACTAATATTAAAAGGCATGTAAAAAGAATATGTTCAAACTAATTCAAAGCGTTGACGTTTGTTAATTGGCTGTAAACATGATAAGTAAGTATTTGGGATCTAGATCCCTTTTTTTCAATTTTAATATATTTGATTAGCAAAAATATATATTTAGGTGTATGTAATTTTAAATTTGATATAAAATTATTAATTAATGAGATGTAATTATTTTAAGTTATAAGGAGAAATAAAAAATATGATATGAATCCAGATAACTTTTCCAAAAGGAAATTAAATCCCCCCCCCCCCCCCGAGAAATTCGTGTTAATTAACACTATTAAGACTTTGCGTTTTGTATAGAGAAAAATATTTTCTTTTATATTTTTCATTTTTTATTACTTAAAATATTTAAAAACATGTCTCTTATGTGACAATTAGCGGCTTGTAGTGTGTTGTGTATGTATTATTTCAGGTAGGACATGTATTTCTATTAAAATTTTAGTTGAGACAAAGTTAAATAATACGTTTATTTATTATCTATACTAAAAATGCAATCGCTGGGTTCTTTCACAAATAGTATGGTGATCAATATTCATCGCTTTGCAACGACTAATGTCGTTTAGTTTGACGTTAGAAAGTCATGAAATTGATATTTTTGATGTGTATTAATACATAATAATATTGACAAACTTCAATTGGTTTAAAATTTTACGTTTTTTAAAAAAAAATTGTCATTATCGCCATGACTAATGTCATTTACTTTGACGTTTTAAGCTCATAAAGTACAAATTTATGAATTTAATTGTTTTTTTACATGTATTAGTACATGCTAATTTTTGCGTTAAAACATAAATCTTTTATGATATATAAGATGTTTAAACACAAATATCTAGATTCTAGTGAAAAAAAAGAACGAAGAAAGAAAAGCAAATTTCCCACTATCACCTCCCGTGGGTATATAAATAAATATAAAATAAGGGTGTGTTTGGTTCAGAAGTAAACAGTTTTTCAAAATTTACTCTTGAAGTTTCTATCCCCACCTTCATCCTCGTCTTTTATTATTAATATAGTCTAAATTATATTTTCTCTATTTTATTTTATATGGCATTCTTTTTTCTTAGCTTGTTTAAAAATGAATGTCAACAATAATTTATTTAGTGAAATTTTATCAAGTGAATTTGAAAAAGGGTAGAACGTATGGAAACTTTAGCATTACCTCATAAAATAGAAAACGGTTTTCAAAAGACCTGCGACTCAAGTGGATCAAATCCTAGCAAAAGAAAAACAATTCTCCATAAAAAATATGTTAATTGTTAAAGTTAACAATTACTTAACTTTAAAATTCTTTTTTATTAATTTATAACCAAATAAATATTTTAAATTATCTTAAACCATAAATTTTTTAATTTTTTTTCTCTTAAACACCATAGCAAATCAGATGATACCAGATAAGTAATACGTGTAGATGATGAGTATTGGCTTGTCAGTTGATGTCACGTGTTCTGTATCGTGGGTCCCCCAATTGCCTGTGATGCGATCTGGAATATCACTTTAGATATTTTCTTCCTCAAATTACATTACTATCCCCACAAGTTATTCTAAATTTCTATAATCACCAAACTCCTTTTATCTACTCCACTTTAAAATTCCATTATTACCCTACACTTTACTCTATATTTTCTTTCGTGACCAACCAGATTTTTCTACTCCAACTGCCAAATTACTAGAGTGTCCTAGACGTTACTCTAATTTTCTTTAATGACCAACCGTTTTTCCAAATTACAAAAGTACCCCACACGTTACTCTTATTTTCTAAAAAAACTAAGGTTGAACGTGGCTAATATTATATGCTTGGGATTTGGCATTGGAGGAACCTAGATTTTTTTTTTAAAGGAGTTCAAAATAAATAAGCAAATACATAAAAAAAAATTAATTGTTTCATGTGACACTATTTGCATATTTGACTTGTTATAGTTTAAGTGGGAAAAAAATATTTTGAAATTTATAGTTTAAAATAATTTTTAGATATTTTTATAGTTATAAATTACTTTATTACGGATAAAATGAAATTACAATTATTTTTAATCATAGTACTCCCTCTGTTTCTACTTAGTTGTCACCATTTAATATTTCATATTCCTTACAAAACAAAGTAAGTTAACTATTTATTATGTCCTTATTTAAATTTCTTTTGAAAATATTTTTTCAATAAATGAACATGAATTTACTTATTTTGATTAATTAATTTGACCAATGAATATGAATTAATTACTCGTTTTCCTATATTGATCGAAGATATATTTTCAAAGCTAATAATACTCATGGATAAAACAGAAAAAATAATTTCATTTATGTATTGATTTTATGAAATAACAAATATTAAGAACATTTATTTTAATAAAAATAATATGTAAATAGGAACGAATTGATTATATAATATTTCTTTGAGACAAACTAAAAAATATATACATGTAGCATAAAATAAAACGGAGAGAATATAATTTTCACCGAAAATGGAGTTGGAATACCTTATTAACCTTACCTAACCGGAAATAAGCAAAAAGTATGGATGCCGTGTTAGTTGTTACCACAAAATATGGAACCTTTAATTGTGAGTTGACGGGAGGACCCATGCATTTCTTATTGGGTAAAATTTATTAGCATCGAATATATACATCAATTCAATATATGTATGTCAAATATTTAAATTTATAGTTTATTTTACTTAATTTTAATTAATTAATGTATGTTTTATTTTATTAAATCACATATTAATAAAAATTGCATTAGTTTGATGATTACACCTGGTGCTGATAATATTTTTCCATTTCTTATTAGTAGTTATTACCTTAATCACATGCATTAATGCTGACACACTACTCTCTCTCTCTCCTATTCAAAACAAATGAATTTTTGACATTTATTTTATATTTTAATTTAAAACAAAATATTTTTTTCAAAATTTAAAGATGTATCAAAAAAAAAATTCAAAATTATCCTGATATTTAATAAAGAAAAAAACAAAATTATCCTGAAATTTAATAAGTATGCCAAACAGTATTTTTAATAGGTATATCAAATCCAAATATAACAAGTAAAAATCGACGAAAAATACTTCCTTTTAAGTAAACATGACATTAACCACCCATATTTTAATTTAATTGTAATAGTTCTTTTATTTTTAAATTAATGTAAAAAAATAATGTTTTGATTGGTTTCGCCTTTTTTAGTAATTAAACTAGTTAAAATTATATACATTCTTTTTGCATTATGGTAAATAGGTTGCATGAACTATTTTTTTTAAAAACTAGATAAACAAAATATCATTAATTACAAAAAAAGTTAGTGTTAGGTAGTTAAATCCTAAATGAGGTCTATAGAATTAATTGAGGGCATATTTATACAGAGGAAAATATTTGTTAAAACTATTTTATTTTTATTTATTTTTATATTTCGTTGAAAAATACCTTTTCTAAAAAAACAAAACTCGTAAAAATAAAAAAATGACCTAACAAAACTAAAAAGAGAATTTCAATATTTCAAATTTATTATCTCCTCTCATCCGTCCACCGATCCACGGCCCAAATCCCCACCTGCTACCCTCCAACTCCCACCCCACCTGCTACCCCATTGATTTGGTCTTTTGCATATGTGAATTCAAATGAGACAAAGTGATTAGTATTTATTTATATTAAATTCAGACTTAGAGAACAAGACGCGCACGACAGAAATTACAAGTATGCAAGGATCCATGGTCCTCAACAACCTTTTATTTGTTTATAATATATACACTCTGTTTTGATATAAATTAAAAAATAAAAAATTAATTCTTGGTGAATGATTAAGCTAACGTAAGCTCTTAGCTAAAAATACTTAACGACAGGGGCGGAGGCAGCATATAGAGGGGTTCATCCGAACCCCCTCGACGAAAAATCTTACTATTTATACGTGTTTAAAATTATTTTTTATGTATAATAGATGTTGAACCGCCTTTCACTAGTTCGTGTGTTTACTTCTCAGATTTTGAACCCCCTTATTAAAATATCTGGCTCCGCCACTGCTTAACGAGGCTGTGAAGTTTAACTAATTACGTAAGCAATTCTTATAATATGAATACTTAGGGCTTGTTTGGTTAAGAAATGTATTCATGTATTAATTTTTTTAAATTTATATCATATTTAATGCGTAATCAGAGGTGGACTCATGCCTTAAAGAGGGGTACACGTGCACTCGCTAACTTTGAAAAAAATCATGTGTATATATATATATATATATATGTATATTTATTTTGAGAAGCTGACAGAAACTAGGATATATGTAAAAGTGCACCGATGAGAAACATAACAGTACCTTGTGTTGTTGATAAAGACTAGAGAAACCACCTATGAGTCAAGGGTTCAATTCTTCGGTTCACCTCGTGCAATATATAAAATTCAAAACCTTCAATATGATTTTGGTTAATAATTTAGTTTTTATTTGCATAACTAATATATTTATAAGTTATTAGAAAATCTTTTTTATAATTTTATATAAAACAAAGGATCAAATAACTATTTTTCAAAATTAATTTTGATAATACTAATATCTGTATAACTCTAACTGGCCACGAAACTACCCCTTGGTTGTTAAATTTTCTCATTTTTTGGAACCTAATAAAAAGGTAGAAGGCAACAATTGAAGGGTGGAAAATCGCTAGCAAGTTATGGATTGATTAATAAGTCAAATCTTGTATGGTTTGAGTTTGTGGTAATGCTTGCAGGGTTTGTTACTTTCTTGATTAAGAAATATTTTAGAAGATACGTATCCTGGGAAACGTTGATTAGATAATTTTGATTTTTGGTCTTTAAAAACATTATATATTATTATCTTGTTAAATTAATTTGGTATGATTTTATATTTTTAAGATCAATTTTGATATTTTGTGATATAATAAATTGCTAATTATAGTTTGTTCAATTTTTTAAAACGCGTTACAATTATATTCTATTAAAAATTATACATATAACAATGACAAAAAAAAATGATATTCCGAATAAAGTAAAATAGTCAAACTTTAATGTCTACAAATTTGATTTTGCACCAATATATATACCCCAACTTTGCGAAAGCAAATATTCTTCAAGTTAAGTATGTAGTGCAGTGCATATTCATACTGGAGACAACATCTAATTAAATTTGAATAATAAAAAATAAAAGAAAAATAAAAAGATATTAAAGAACAACAAAATGAAAAAATGTCTTGAAACTCAACGATTAAACATTAATTTATTTTAAAAAAAGTATTTATAGATATCAAAAATTATATTTCTAAAAATAATAATGATTTTAATGGCTAGTTTTTCAAAATTAAATAACAATCCAAATTTCTAACTCTAAATAATAACTCCACTCACGGAATTTTTAGCCTTTTAAAACCTTTTATTTTCGTGACGATATAGTTTGGCCGTTGATACATTTGAATGAATTTAAGTGATTACCCACAAAACACGTCGTATGTGCCAAAAAATGGTAAGTTTTGAATACATACGCAACAAAGAAATGTCAAGGAAAAAAGCAAAAACGAAAAAAGTACTACTCACTATATTAAATTAAAAAAGACCCACTTTTCGTTTTAATCGATTTAAAAGAGAATGACTATACATCATCTTCTTTTTTTTATAATATATTAATTTTAATATTTTTCCGTAAAATGTTTAAGTTTACACAATTAAAAAATATTTTGATACATTTGACATAATTTTAATTTAGAACCACAAAATCAAAAACTCTGCTTTATTTTTTAAAAATTTCATGTCAAATCAAACTAGTTTATTCCTCTTTAGACCAGAGATGTACTATTTAAAAGCAATGAGAGATCAACCAGGAATTTCACGAAGGGTGTCAAAAAAAGGAGAGAAAAAGATGTTGCTAGTGAGATTTGAAGACATGAACACTTAGGAGTCGTTTGGTAGAGTGTATTGGAGAAAAATAATGCTTGCATTAGCTTGATATATTATTAGTACCTTGTTTGTACACTTTTCTAACCTATGCATAACTAATGCTTGTATTAGTAATACACTCTATTGTGTATTGAAGAGTGTACTACTAATACCATCTATTTCTACGCATTAGTAATGCAATGGGTTCTAATGCATGCATTAACATTATTAAAGACAATTGCCCTCAATTTTTTTTTTTACATCCTTTCCATTATATTATGTAATGCATAATATTTTTAGTACACCAAACTAAACACTGCATAAAAAAAAAGCTTATCATAACTAATGCAAGCATTACTAATACACTATATTTTGCATTATTCTTATACACTCTATCAAACGACCCCTTAGGGATTTAAAACCACTAGCTACAACACCTTGTTTTGGCCAAAGTGTCCAAAATATGTTATTTTTTCACTTCATATATTATTTTACTTATATATACAATATTATTTTCTGACAAATGGTGTACAATTGGACCCCCTCACTATAGGGTGGCTACACCCCTGAAAAATGTTTTCCTGAAAAACAAGTGGATTTTTGACTTGTTTTCTCATGTTTGGTTGGTGAGTAGAAACATTTTCCGAAAAATATTTTTTAGTGTTTGCTTTATGAATGAAAAATATTTTTGAGAAAATGTCTTTTATTTTTACTAGAGAGTAGAAAATGATTTTTGAAATTGAAAATATTTTTTAAAAACAAACTTAATTTTTTTTTTGGCGGGTGAAGGGTGGGGGGGGGGTGGCAAGGTAAAAAATTAAAGTTGATTTTTTTAAATAAAAAACAGGCTTTAATTTTTTTTTGATGGGGTGGGGGTGGTTGGGATAGGTGTGGATTAAAGAAAATAAAAAATTGAAATTTTTAAATTTTTTTAAAAACAAACTTTTGAATCGAATTTTTTTAAATTTGAACCATTTTTCATAAATAAAATTTTAAGTTGTAAATATTTTATTTTTTTTGGTTGGGACTTGGGGGGAGGGGCTGGTTTGGGGGTAGGAGGGGTAGAGATAAAATAAATTGATTTTTTTTTTTTAAATTGTAATTTAAAGTTAGAGGAGAATTTTGGAAAATGTTTTCCTTAATTTTTGAAGGAAAGTCATTTTCCTTAAATTTGAGGAAAATAAATTGATTTGGAAAATATTTTCCAAACATTTAAGGCCAACCAAACATGAGAAAATTGGAAAATGTTTTCCTCCATACCAAACACACCCTTAGTCTTAATCAAAGATTTCAAGTTAGAATCTCTATGACAGAAAAAAAAATTCTAGGTCACCTCCAAAATAAAACCTCACGATACATGAATTCGAGTTCTATTAAATCTCATTACAGATATCAAATACCAATAAAAAACACAAAATAAAAGAAAAAAAGCAAATGAGAATCATGACTCACGAGAACTCTATTTTAAAGAAAATGGCATCAAAATAAGTGAGAAAGAGTACGTAGATACATTGGCCCAATTTTGAACTCCACCGACAAAAGCTTATGGCTCCCTTACCCAGAAATGGTTCTACCACTCACTGTTTATCTCATTATCTATGAAGTCTTCCTCTGGTTCTTCCCGTCTTTACTATAGATCAAATCACAGAATCTCTGTATGTATGTGCTGAGGAGCTATATCTCTCGTACTTTAGAGGTAAATTTTTTAAAATAAATTAACTCTAAATTCAGAATTATTTTTTAAAATTCTTTTAAAAAAGAATCTACATAAAAAATATCATTATTCATCATAATTTTTTTTTTTTTAAAAAGGTATATAAAAGTAGAAATGAATTGACATGAAAGGAGTATTATTGTCGATGCTATTCCACCGACGATCTATATCTAGGAATTAGGGTGATGCCCATTTATAATATGGTTACAAAATTTTTGCTCTTGAACATAGTGTTAGTGAGTGAGATTTAACATGCGTTTGATCATAAAATCAAAATTGTTAATTTTATTTGAAAATTTTAAAGAAGAAATTATGTTTGGTTATATTTTGACAAAGAATATTTAAAATTATATTTCTATGTAAATATTTTTTTAATTTAAAAATATAATTTATATTTCACAATTCTAAAATTTAGCAAAATCACTTAATTTTACTAATTTATCTGAAACAATCAACCAAATATACTATAAAAAATTAATATCTCATAATGAATAATCGTATTATATTATAGTTTTAATTGCATATACAAACTGCTGCATACTGTTACTTACTTACTTTGATGTTATCGAAATAATTTATTTGTTCTAAAATATTTAGATAGGAACGAAACTATACCTCAAATCAGGGTTCTATTTATCCAAAAAAAGATGGGGTAGTTATGGTAGTTGGGTATTTATTTTGGTTGGTGGCTCATCTCATATAAAAAGATGGAGTTGCTTTTATAAAATGAAAAAAATTAGGCTAAAAATAAAAAATAAAAAAATTCCAACAATTAAAAAGGAGTTAAAAAATATAAGTCATTTTTCAAAGTTAAAATACTTGAATTTGAAATATTCATGTCTGAACATTATTTATCAAATAAAGTAAAATATTATCGGATCCTTAATTTGTAATCTCTTGCTAATGTTATTTTAGTTATATAATTTTATAATATAATTAATTAAAAATATAGAACACAAGATACTAGGGGAGGAAAACAAACATCTTTGTGAGGTGATTATTTTTTGTTGAATTCAATTCAAATTTTACGCAAGTCGAATTAAAACTAAAACATTTTTGAATAGAAGAAAATGACATTTTGAAAATATTTTATATGTAAAAATAAAATTCTCGTTTGCCTCTCTTTCTTTTTCACTCACCTCTCTTTTTTTCTCGTTTCTATCTTGCTCTGCTCTCTTGCTCGAGTCTTTTCCTCTCTCGCTTGCTTTTGTTCCTATATATCTATATATCAGAGTGAACTGGTAGCAAGAATATATGTATTTATGTGTATTTGACTTAAAATTTGATATAAAATTATTAATTAATGAAAGAATATATAATTATTTCAAACTAAAGAAAAATTAGTAAATATAATAGGAATGTTTGGCGTAATTTACTAGTTTTTCACTACCTTAAAGGTCATTGTGATATCATCTTTTGTCATAATTATAGCACTAATTAAACCATCTATCATTGCCTTGATCAGTCAAAATTAAATGACACCTACTGATACAATATTTTTAGTTAACGGATGGATTAACGAAAGATCATCACGATAAATGATTATTAGGTTTCGCAATTAACCTACTTTTTACTGAGTAACCCTTTCAATAAACATCACAAGGAAATATATTATTATTATAATGTACTAATAATGAAGATCTTATCCCAAATTAATTAAGATAATGTATCTGCATCTGGTTAGCTCCTCCTCCTAATTACCTCCCTATTTTTCAAAAAGTAAAAAAAAAACTTAACCAATAATAATGTTTAATGTGGCTTTTGAGGTGTATAGTAATCGAATTAATCAACATCATGATATTATATTATATAGTATTAGAGAAATCAATATATCTATGACTTGCCAAAAGCTATTTGGATTTTGGACTTTTAAACATAGCAACGGGCAAATAAAAGTTGATAACGTATCTCTGACTATTGAGGCATGACAAGACACATACACACATACAAAAAAAAAGAAAAAAAAAAGAACACGATCAAACACAATCTCAATTTTTAAATATTATTTTTTATTTTGAAAATAATTTTTTTTTTCAAATTTAACAATGAAATATGGCCAAACATCACTTAATTTGTGTTTATTTTTAATTATATTTTTGCCTTATTTTACTTCGAGACATTTTTTGACATGCAATAGTTGAATTCGTTGTTAAATTGTTGCCGTCTTTTAATTTTTTTTCTTATATGTATCTTACTTCAAGACAATTTATAACGTACAATAGTAGAATTTATAGTCTTGACGAATTTTAAATTCAGAACTCATATCATAAATTTCATATGACTCGAGTTTAGTAATTTCTATTGTGAGAACAGACTGAGAGTTCGATATAATAGCAAACAGCCATATATGTGTCGAATTGTCTGTGGTGGATGTCATTATCATTAGGGCCAAGCTATGATCCTTGATGGGCTGAGAGCTCGACAGCGACGGCCCACCATTTAAATATCTACTATTTTTATTTGTTCGTCCACCTTTAAATTTCCTCTTTTATCCTTGTAACTGTTCGAGTTTCCTTTTATCCTTCATGATTTTTAAATTATAAATAATGAAGTGCAATTATTTATGTTAGTTAGATCGTTGATATATATTATTTTTTACATATTATATGAAATTGATATAAAAATATAAGATTTGATTCAAAATTAGTGAGTTCTGTTCAAAATCGAATGACGATTACACCCCTGTTTGCGATTTGATTGAAACTTATAGATAGCAACATTTGAAGTTTTCTCCTATTTCGAAACTCTTCTAATTCTGGTTATTTTTTATTACCTCAATAATTTAAGGCAAGAAGGAATAATATATGGTAAAAATTAGTTGGTGTCCATTTTTCCAAGTTTGTGACTCTTGAATTAGTTGGAAAAATGTCATTTTCCAAATTGTGATTGTTTTAGTAGAAACGTCTCTCATGCATCATTTTTGGCCTCGTCTTTCAAAACTAGTTATTGTTGTGAAACTGTATGATAATACCTTTAAGTTTTATTTGTTAAATTGGAAAGAAAAAAAATTACAGAATCGAAAGGAGGTTATAAGTAAATTTTAGAGAAAAAAATCAGAAATAACAAAGATATAATAGACATAATAAGACTTTATAATTATAGTTTGGGTAATTGCGTTCCATAGCTATAGTTCCATTGAATATTTCTTTCATTGGATATTTCAACACCTCAAGGCTGAAGTTAGTTGTTGCTCACTCTAGTCTATAGAGACTCCACAGATAGTTTTGTTATTACAAGATTTTTTTTTGAAATATAGACTATGACCCGCTTTTACTTCTGTCTTTTTCTATCGAAAGCTATGTATGAACAAAATCGAACCGAATTAGCTGGTAAACAACTAAACACCACAAATTTGAATGGGAAAAATTAAACACTTACCCCAAAATAGGATATTTGTGTCGATGACCCCCAAAATCTACCATACATCGGTTAACTGGGCTAATGGACAGGGACTGGATTTCACAAATTAACTGGACATATACTCCATGCAACACGGCCCACTAATTCAATTGGTCACATGTGCTTGGTCCTTAGAGGGCCCATCTTTTGAGCCTAATCAGAAACTAATAATAAACTTTGACTTGTTGAAGTGGGATCTGCCATGGCCCGACTCTTGATGTGCATATGCATCACGTTTTTTTATATTAAAATGTTCTTTAATCTTATAATTTTGAACGTATATATATATATATATATATATAAGAAGTTGAGATTATAAAGTTTGGCAAGAAAAGAATACTTTCTTTTTAAAACGAATTACAAAAGAAAACAAATTGAAATAAGTACAATCTTCAAACTTATTGAGATGCATCTCAATAAATTTAATGAGCTAACTTTATTTCCTATTTGATTTAAATAAAAAAATAGATTAGAATCTTTTTTCTCTTCCAGTCCTTTCCGCTAAGTCTAAATAAATGGAAGGATAATTAATTTAATTACCTTTTCGCTGCATATCACTTTCCTTACTCTTCTTCCCAAGCTAACTAAACAACATGTGTTAAAAGTCAAAAAGTTTTAGCCTAATTTATTCAAGAAACAAAATTTAAAAAAGAGCAACGAGTGTTATGCCTTATGCCCCAATTTTATAACTACAATTTATTCTTGCACAGGGAATTTATATTTTATTATTTCCTAGTATTATGAATCTAATTCTACCATTTTGTATATCAATTTCTTAATATAAAATGCGTAGTTGAAAAATCAATTTTAGTTCTAAAATATACAAATGAAATTGTTAAATATACAAGTAGAGTGACAAGAATGGAATAAATTAAGTAAAAATATTGAAGAACAAATCTCTAATGGATTAAAAAATAAAAATTAGCGCATAATATCCCTATCTGTTCGTTTGACGGTAATTTATTTGTTATTATATAAGTAAAATACTAAAGAAAATTTATTGATGCAAATTTAAACATATTAGGAGATTTTTGTTACAAAGTTGAAAACCTAACAAAATAGTAGCCGCTATAATTCTCCGAAAAAACGATTGCAAATTCGTTGTCAGTGATAAAGAGCAAGTAGTTAACCTGTACAGAGTACAGACGGACCGTCACCGTCTAAATTTGGTCGGAGCTTCGTCGGCGTTAATCTCCGCTTTCCGGCAGAGTATTCAGATCCAAATCAACTCTAGGTACGACTCTCTTATGGCTACCTTCTTCTACTTCATCGATCTGAGCATTTTTCTGAAGATATTTCATTGCCACGTTCATCCTCCGTAAGATCGCGAAGAACTCGTTAACTTCCGCCTCCGATGGCGGCGGTGGCGTCGCTACTGCAGTTTTTTCCTTCACAGAACTTTCTCTCTCATGGCTGCTCCGATCGACGCCGTTAGCGCCACCGTTCTCTGTTCTCTTCCGCTTCTTATGCCGGTCCATCAGTGTAGCCTCGCGGTTGTCGTTTATCTCCTCTCTAGAATAGTCTAATTATGAAGTCTATTCTCCATGGATGGTTGTTGATTATTATTAATGCGTTCCACCGATTCACAAATTTGCTGATGTCAGGAATATGATCTCATGGCATTATCATTTTGATGCTTCAACAATGCGCAACTTGTAAAGTTCACCCACGCGCTTCGTTCTGCGCGTCACACAACAGCTCCTTTTTGGTACGAGAGAATGACAAAATTAGTCCCTTATGTTTTGAGATTGGATCAAAATAGTCTCTAAAGTATGCTTTTTAAAGTTTATCAAATGTGAACACTTTTTAATTTTCGTCAAATATTTAGCAAATTGTAATCTCTCTATATAACTATATACACGCATATACGGAGCGACGGTCAATGCGTGATAGTAACAAATACTTTAAATGAGAACTTTAAATGTCAAAAGAGCAAAGGTTTTATGTGAACGACAATTGCACAGTTGATAATAAGGATCGAGGAGCCCTACATAAAGCGTATTTTATTCATATTCCAAAAGAAAATCAGTTCAAAATTCCTTAATAGGAACGTGATGGTTAAGAACAATATCAGGAAGTCCGAAGACATCAATGAGAGCCTAGGAAAGAGTTGTCTTTTATGTTTAATAGCTTGCCCACCTTGAAAATGGCTCAATTTAGAGGTAAGATTCAACGATTGGAAGAGCAACGCATGTTGTGTTGTGTCTAGTATGCCCCCACACATCGTGTTGGGTTCAAAGTTTGTGGTAGAAGTGATGCATGTACACGTTGTCTGGTTGTCGACCCGTAGTAAGGTTCTTTGGCCCCAAGGATGTGTGTCATTGGCTAAGTATATATATGTATATAGTGGGGACTTTACTTATTATTTTTTAAGAAGTATGTCAAATCAAATATCGATATTTAACCATATTAATCGATAGAGTATTTTGTATCTATAATTTATAATTAAAAAATTATCAAAATGCATGTTCAATTGTTTATATTTCTACTCGATTGAACTTTACGCTCCTTTAATTCGGGATTGTTTTATTATTTTTCAGTGGTCGCACTTCTTTTTATTTTATTTTACTTTTCTTCAATATTAACAAATGACCGATATTCTCGCGAAAAAAAATAAAGACAAAGACTCGATGAGTCAACATATTTTATTCAAATAGAAAACATGGTACATCCACGTTATTATTATTATGATTATATTATTCCATTAAAGAACCCATCCCACTACGTCTCTTTAATCAACACTTACTGCTACATACTTTAAATTTTTTTTTTTGAATAAATAATTGACGACTTAAAACGATCCATGTTATAATCAAGGAAAAGTGATAAGAAATTGAGAAGACATTTTGCTGTGTGGAAATTATGCTTCTACACCAAATGAAGTTACTGATTTGAAAATTTGACTTTGAGGACAAAAATGTTGGGCTAAGCCAAATTTTAGAATCGTTTGATTGGTGGGATAAGAATAATAATTTCGAGAAATTTCATGAGATTATTTTATCTTATCATTTTAGTGTACAACTCAATTGACAATTCTTTTTATTATTATTTTAGGGATAGATATACATACCCGATATATAGGTGACTCACATATAACCTTATCGTTACATAAATGATCCAGATATAAATCGCAAAGTTGGGGATAAGATGGCTGGTTGAAATCAGTTTTAGATCTTCACAATATAAGCCTCATGGTCATGGGCCTAAAAAAACTTCACAAAGCCAAGGCCTTTTACTTCACTCCATAACTGTAAAAAGGAAATGAAGCCCCAGTATTATATCTATATGGAAAAATTACCGAACAGTGGGAAATTAAAATCCTATATTTATCTGAAATAGTAGTAATTTAAAAAAATTAAATAATATAGTAATAGTTTGAAGTTTTATATCAGATATGCATGGATACACTTAATATTCACACGGATATAGTTAGACAAAGACATCGTATACGCATGGATACGTATATTAAGTGTAGAATATAATGTATTTTCAGTATTATTATGCACATGAATAAAGTATAACATTCCCGCTACAATAAATACACATAAATACACTTATTTATGTGCACAAACTCAATATGTTTTGATATATTTTAAAATCAAAATACCGCTATACCCTTTATAATTAGGGAAAATTGTACATAATGGCAAACTATTAATTCAAATTAAATGGTATAACCACACTTTGATTTAATTGTGTCCTGTAGCAAACTGTTTGCCAGTCGCCTCTCTCCCTCAAACTCTCGCTCGCCACTCTCCCTGTCTCGCTCGCTCCCTCAGTGCTCGCCTCTCTCCCTCAGTGCTCGCCTCTCTCGCTTTATACACAGAATTGTATAAATTGCGTTTCTGTTTGTATAAAGCGAGAGAAAATTGTACATACACATGCAAATACATATATATTCGTCCTATACACTTATAATTATACAATACAAATATTCCCCTGCCCAGTTATCTTTTGCCTTTCTCTTTTTCTCGTTTTATACAAATATAATGTATACTTTATGTTTGTATAATGTATAATTTATGTTTGTATAAAGCGAAAGAGAGAGCGATTTTTGATATACAAATATTTTTGTCAACGATTTACACAAACGAGAGGCAAACAACAATTTATACAAATGACCTGCCAACGAAAT
>JAJOOO010006182.1:0-16178 GCA_029582685.1 Solanum piurae
TCATTTCTTTCCTTCCAAATAGTCCACCAAATACATGAAGGGATGATCCTCCATCTCTCTTTGTTTTCTGCACCCGCTCCTGCTTCCTCCCAGCTAAAAAGAGTGTCGGCAATCTTGCTTGGCATTGTCCAGGCTATGCCTCTGAGATTGATGAAAATCTTCCATAGTTGATCGGTAGTACTGCAGTGTAGAAACAAATGGTTTACTGTCTCAGCTTCCTTTTCGCAAAGGAAACATCTAGAGCAGAGAGTAATGTTCCTTTTGATCAAATTTTCATGTGTCAAAATTGCTTCTTTAGCTAGAAGCCAGGTGAAACAAGATACTTTGTAAGGTATCTTAGTCCTCCAAATATGTTTCCAAGGCCAGTTAGTAATATGTGGCTCTACTTGATTCAAAACCCTATACCCTGAGTTGACCTTATATGTCCAAACTCTTTAAGTGTGCATGAAGTGTAAAAATAACCTACAACTGAGCCCTTCTTACTAGTCACAATTCCTTTTTGTTCTTAGAGTTGTCGACCCCTATTCTTTACTGGAGAACTGCTTTCCAGCTGAAGCATATAGTTCGCCTCTACATGTAATGCTGTTTAATTCTTCAAAACATTTATGACCCTACTTCTCAGAAGTACATTATGACCCTATGCTTATTTGGAACTAGAGCTTGTAAAACCAGCCATAAGTACGTTCCATCTGCTTCTGGGACCTGTATGTTCATCCTTAAATGGTTACCAACCAAACACTTCTGAGTTCTGAGCTTGTGCCACATTTAGTTTCCATCATCTAGGGCCCAAATCTCTTTGAAGTTGTTTCAGAACTAAATTATCTTTAATTCTTCCGAATTCTTTATTTCTCTCCTGTCATGAGCCATCTGTTGAGTACCACTAATTTTATTTTGATGAAATAAGGTATTTCATTAAAAAGCATCAAGCAGGTGCAGAATTACAGAATAGACAAAAGGGCTCACAGAGAGCATAAGCAAAAGTTGTTTGCTCCTTTTCAATCTTCAAACTAGTACTAGAGAGCTAACAAAGTCAAGAAATTGTTCAATGCTAAATACAGGGGTTAAATTAACCCAACTGTGTACCACTAAGTTCTGGAGCAGTATATATGTTATATTCACCTCATGGATTTTTCCCTTGTGCGAAAAGTTGCTGATTTTACATCTTGGGAAACTTTTGTTTTCTGGTACTTCTGCATTTTGTTCATTAATTCTGTAACCTATAATAGCAACATGGCCTGGGGAAGTGCATTCTTATCTTTATGTTCTGCAAAAGCATTGATGGGTAAATTATTTTGTTGATAAGTATTACTCCCTCCGTCCCATTTTATATGAGGTACTTTGACTCAGCACGAGTTAGTTTAAGGAAGAAAGGAAGACTTTTAAAACTTGTGGTCCAAAATGAATGATAGAAATTTGTGTGGTTGTAAATCATTTCATTAAGGGTAAAATAGATATTTTATAGTTAAATTGTTACTTAATATAGAAATGTGTCATTCTTTTTGGAACTGACTAAAAAGAAAAGTAAGTCACATAAATTGGGATAGAGGGAGTAATAGGTTGATGATTTAATTAACAAATAATGATCTGGTCTTTAATTAGTTGATAGTGATGTAAAAGGTGATGTAGTAAAAGTAAACTTATCAAGTGACTAAGTAGAGAGATTATTTGCTAGCAATGGGCTTTTGAAAAATCCCTTTATTCCTGTATTCAACATACTAGCATGATTTATTAATGTATAGGGTTGTTCACTAGAGTCATATTTTCATTGTTTTGCCACCAAACAGCCATTATTCAGATCATTTCCTACATTCCTTACAACCAATTGAAGTATCTTGGTATTTGATGTCATCTTTGTGAACTTTTTAGAAATATATGACCTAACTTTTGTTGTCATTTCAATCATGATGATTGCAGTTGTAAACAATGATCATTACTAAACAATATCGGTGCATACACTCAGCTAGTTGTTTGTGTACAAAAGGGCATCTTAGCGAAGAAGTTATATTTCTGGTTTTTCAGCGACTGAATTGGAATCCTAAGTCAGTGGCAACTCTATCCTGTGTTTGCAAATGGTTTGATGATCTCGCAAAGAGAGTGCTCTGGAAGGAGTTTTGTAAGACGAGAGCTCCAAAAATGATGCTTGATTTACAGTCTAGTGGGAGTCACAGTGTTGATGGGAACTGGAGGGCTCTTGGAAAGCTTCTTATTTACTGTTCTGGATGTACTAAAGGTGGCTTATTCAACAGCATCCATGTTCCAGGACACTTTGTTTACAGGACTAGGTTCTCTAGGACCTCTGGAAAGAGCTTTCTGTTACCACAATGCAGGACGGATGTTTTGTATGTTTCTGATCCTTGCGAGCATCTTGACCAAGGAGAAGAGGGGGATATTGGATTTTTTAGGGGAATATTTAAATCCTTTGCTACCTCAAAAGTTCGTAAAATGTTAATTAAGAGGGAGGCTCAGCTCCATCCAACAGAAGTGTGCCCTTACTGTAAGGCAAAACTGTGGAGCATGCTGCAAGCAAAAATGGTACCAGCAAGTGCCAGCTGTAGATTGGGTGCTTATGAAGATGCAATTGAGTATTATGTGTGCCTTAATGGGCATGTGCTTGGGATATGTACCCTCTTGCCCTTGTCTGATTCTGAGGAAGCTTCAGATCACAGTGATGCATGAATGCAGGTATCATTGTCAAATCACACATTTGTTGCTTTACATAAAATATATTGGCTATTTATATTTCAGCACTGGCATGTTGCCATTTTATCGTGTCACATAGTTTGCTATATGCAATCTTTTATCTATTGAATCACGTATCCCATTTTCTGGTTTATTTGTGTATCAGAGGGGAAAAAGATGATAAAAGTCCTTGGATTGTTCTATGACAGACATGCAAAGACATAGTTGCCATTAAGTGGAAGATCTCTTTTGATGGACCATGGACATGTAACTGTATTTATGCAAGCTTGCCACTTCCCAAACTTATCTGACCCGATAGCAGTTCACTGGAAACCTGTGACTGATCGTTGTATCTCAGTTGTAACAAACACGAGAATTTGTTTGTATATTTTATGGTCTCAAATGTGCATCTAATTTAAGTGACATGTTAGAATCTGCAACATTTCGAAAGTTGTTTGTTGTGAAGCAGTTAAGTTACCCCATGTAAAGTTTGAAAAAAAATATTGAATGCAATTCTGATGCAGTGATGTGAGTCATTTGCCATTTTCTTTCAGCTTATTAATGTACCGGAAGCCGGGAGGGGGATGGGGGTAATAACGATGCGTTTAATTTAAATTCTTTTTTTAAAAAAAAATTTTAGTATGACAATAAATTGTTTTGCCTTGGTCTTTTAATTTGGTTAAAGATGTAAAAAAAAATTAGTGGAGGAACTAAAGTGAGATTTGGGAGAATAATCTATGCTAAAGAGTTCTAATAGTCACGTTTCAGTGTTTTATAATAAAATAAACTCGAATAAAATGCAATTTACTCTATTAATTCATCTAAGATGTAACTAATCTCTGTGGGATCGATTGGTGCTCAAGATGATGGGATAAAATAATTTCTGAGATTAACTAATACCTGAAAATGAAATCAAACATGTAATAAAATTAATTTCAAACTTTATCCCAATCCCCCACCCTAATAGAATTAAAGATTAAAAGTGCATTTTGATCGACTGATTTGATCATCAGGGGTTTTGGGCCGGATCTTAAATAAGGCCCGTTAGTTGAGGCCCATTCTGCTAGCAGATGGTATTTGTAATAAATTCTCGTTATCCTTCCTTTCTTCCTCAATTCGAAATTTTTACTTGGCTAGGAGCATGAATTCCTCTCTGTGTCTCCATTTGTGTGCTGGACAAGTCAAGTTTCCCTCAAGCTACATATTCTACTTTGCCTTCTAAATTTCAGGTAAATTTTCAATTCTTTGAGCTCTTGGCGAAACACGAACGAAAAGTACAGTTGAAGGTTGAATGGTTCTTGCGGATAACAAATATTACATGCATATCTGTCCTTTTCCCATTATCAACTCTTTAATTTGATCAAATTGAACGATAAAGATTGGAACTTTAATTGATTATGATGTTCAAACTCTATTGAATTTCTTCAGGTAGTGGCTCCAAGTTCTAGTGTTGAATTAGGTGAGAAATTCTTTGTCTTATGAGGTTGTTGTACTCTGTGGAGCGAGTATGGTATATGTGATAAAGAACTTGCCTACTTTAGCAATTTCTTTAGATGGAAATGAGAAGAGCAATCGATTTTTCTGTTCAAGAGCTCTTTATAGTGGAAAAGTAAAGGGGTGTCTTAGTTTTACTAGTTCTAGATTGGTTAATGCTTTTGAGAAATGCAGTTTGTGTGGAATTGAACAGCTTAAGTTGTCAACTGTTTTATTTAACTTCAAGGAAGTGAATAACCTGTGTAACATAGCTATGAATGTCGCTTGTGAACTAGAACCTATGTGTGATGGAGCGACTGAGGGTTCTGATATTGAAAAAGATAATTCAGCCAAAGATGTATATAGCCTGGAATTGTATGGTAAGGACTGTTTGATGAATTCGTATACTGAAAGATATGATACAAACCAACCTTCAACTAAAAGTTCAGTTGAGAATGAGATTCTATACCTAGAAGAAATGGATGAGAAGGTATTGTCAGAAAGGATCTTGAAGCTCAGCAGGCTGAATAAACATAAAAGTGCATTGGTGATATACAAGTCGATGATTTTTTCAGGTCTTAAACCTGATTTACATGCATGTAATTCCCTTCTTTCAAGTCTCTTGAGGAATGGAATGCTTGATAATGCCTTAAAAGTCTTCAACTCCATGAAGGCTAGTGAGCTAACAACTGGCCACACCTATAGCTTAATTCTGAAGGCAGTTGCTGATGCTCGGGGTTATGACACAGCAATAAACATGTTCCGTGAATTGATAAGCAGTAGGAATCTTAGAGAACAAATTGATATTATTGTATACAACACAATGATATCCATTTTTGCAAAAGCAAACAACTGGGATCAGGCACAGAAGATTTGGAAAATTTTGCAGTATAATGGTCAAGTTGGAACAACAGTCACTTACCGTCTGTTAATTTGCACATTTGTTCGTTGTGGTCAGAATGAACTAGCTATTGATGCATACAGTGAGATGATTCATAATGGGTTGAGCCCAGAAAGTGATACGATGCATGCTATTATTGGAGCATACAGTAGGGAGGGTAAGTATGACTCTGCATTGAATATCTTGCAATGTATGTTGGACAGTGAGCTTAAGCCAAATGCGAGAGCATGCAACATAGTGATCAACTCACTTGGAAAAGCTGGCAAAGTCAAGCTTGCATTTGAGATTTATGATCTGATGAAATCATTAGGTCATGCACCTGATTTATACACATGGAATTCCCTGCTTAATGCCTTAAACAGGGCAAATCGATATTGTGATGCAATTCATCTCTTTGAGAGAATAAAAAATATCCAAAGTGTTATTTTGAATGAGCATATATACAATACTGTTTTGACATCATGCCACAGACTTGGGTTGTGGGAGAAAGCTGTACAGGTACTGTGGCAGATGGAGGCTTCTGAACTCCCAGTTTCAACTGCATCCTATAATCAAGTCATTGGAGCTTGCGAGGTAGCAAGAAGACCCAAGGTTGCATTACAAGTGTATTACCGCATGGTTCGCCAAAACCATTCTCCTGACATATTTACTCTATTGTCATTGATGAGAGTATGCATTTGGGGTTCTCTCTATAATGAAGCGGTGGAAATACTAAAAGTAAGTCATGACATTCATTACATCTTCTTCTACCGTAGCTATTGCCTTCTTTAAGTTCCCTGCCATATTGCAAATAAATCAGAGAATAAATATGCTACAACTGTGGATTGATTGTTCTTTCTTCTTTTTGGGGGAGGGGGGTAAGTTCTGATTTGAGAGTGAACTCGCTGATTAATCATGGCTTGTATGGGAATGTTCAATTTGCAAAATCAAAAACTCAAACCCGTGGGACAAAAAAATCTAGACTGGAATGTTGATTATTAACTTGGCTTTGTTTCTATTACCACTATATCTTTGAGCCAAACTCCCCCCGGCACCATCCCAACACAGAAAATTCCTATTTCTCTCTTCTTCTTTTTTCAAAAAATAAAATAAAATTGCTTTGACATTGGAGGTAAGTAATTAGGGCGGAAGAAATCATTCAGACATCAATCATTATCCAGGACTAAAGTCACTTCAACTCTTGTACTTAATGTGTTGCAGTTTTCTGAACCAAATGGATCACTTTACAATGCTGCTATTCAAGGGATGTGTTTAACAGGAAGGTTTGATTTGGCTAAGAAGCTGTACACGGAAATGCGTGAGAGAAGCCTTCAACCTGATGGAAAGACACGGGCTATGATGTTGCAAAACTTACCAAAAGATTCCAGGAGAAATAGAAAACGTAATTTGCAAAACTACTATAATTGGGAAGAAAACAGTGTGCTTTACATTGACATGAATATGATATAATAGTGTTGCTAATGTAGGTTCCTTTTTATGATAAATTGTCATGTGAAGGTTAACCTGAAGTCCCATTAGAGTCAATGGGTGCATATGTGCTTGTAGCTGAGTTGATGGCAAAATATTACTGTGTTGATGGTCATGCTCATGTAGAAGAGTAAGAAGACCCACTGAGGTGCAGCTACTCTAATGAACAGGTTGACATTTGAGTATTCTATTCCATACTTGTAATAAAGTTGACATTTGAATTACTCCTAATCTCCTACTTCTTATCGTTTCAGTTTCTTCAGTATATATGTACTAACCTTAGAGCAGATTGTCCATATTTATTGCTTTCATTTCCCAGATTTTCTAATGTTGACTATAATGATGAAATTATGCTAATCACAGCCTGGACAGTGATTAACCAGTGGAGGACAGGATCTGGTGGGGTTTGCGGAGTCACTTGGCAAAGCATTCAGATTCAACAAATATATAGCATTACCATTGGTCTTTGCCCTCCATGCAAGCACGCCGAGTAACAAGAAAAGCCTTCTTTAAGCTTCGAGGAGACGCACGTCTTCAAGCATATTATACATCTATAGAAAACATTTTTACGTAAAAACTTTGCACTCTGATGTAATAATAAATCACTCTATCGTGTCATGTGTAATAATAAATCATTATATATAGATAGTGCCATTTCTTTTGAATTATAGTAATTTTTATCTACTGATTTGCACAGAAAATCTTTCAACAGAGATTTTTCATTTCTTGGTGTCCATTTAAATGCTTGTATTGCAGCTTGCTTAACTACGCAAGTCATAGTTGTATTCAATTAGCAATATATATGTCATCTCATTCTCGTTGTGATCTCAGCACTGGAGGACAAAAAGGAAATGGCACGAGGTCTCCTTTATCTCCTACGTATCACACTGAACTAAAGAAGTTAATTAGATTCGGAGATGAGATGGAAGTTGTTATTTATATTCTGAGATGTGTGAACATACTAATTACTAGAATGCTAAGATGATCCCAACTTTAATAGCCCAGTTAGTTTATTACTTTGAACTTTCACTTGATGTTTGATTCTCCACCCCTACCACATTTTTTTAATAAAAAAAGTTCCTTTTATCTCATGTTTAGAAGTCTACCTCCATTCTTATATATAGCTAAAAGATTGCATGGGTGAACAACCGACAACTATCTACAGGCTAATATGCTAGTATTTATTATATGAAAACAGAACTCCTTCAACTGTGTAGGTATTTGCTATTCAAAGCCGTGAAATATGTATATCCAAAATCTAGATACTATTTAGATGCTCGAACTCATAGTACGTATCTGAACAACAATATATTGAGGTGCAGTCTCATAGTTTCTGAGACAAAGCTTCTTGGTTCTCTGCTGGAGAATCTGAACCAGATTCTTGTCTTTTAAACACTAGCTTCTGCTGAGGAAGTTGTCCATTGGAGAATGCGCTGACCTCTGTGTCTACTAAAATAGTGTCCTCATCCTTGAATTCTCCTCTTAATATTCCTTTGGCCAATTCGTTCTCAACATTCTGCTGGATCACCCGCTTCACTGGCCGTGCGCCATAGTTGGGGTCATAACCAAGACTTCCAAGCAGTTGAATAGCAGCTTCGCTCACTTCAATCTTCATTTTGCGATCAGCTAATCTCTTCTGCACTCTCTCAAGCTGCAAGAAGAAAAAATAGCTCAAACTTAGAAATATTTTACTCGGAATATATCCAGACACAGAATCCACTTCCAGCATTGACACTCCCAGAAACTATGTGCAAACGCAAACAAGCATGTGTTTAAGATTCGAAAAGGTATGTTACCTGTAATCGCACAATGCTACTGATTTGGTCACGATCAAGAGGCTGGAATACTATATATTCATCAACCCGATTCATGAACTCAGGGCGGAAAACTGCACGTGCAGCATCCATTACCCTTCGCTTTATTGTTTGATAAGTCGCTTCCTTTGATGAATCATCATCATCATCTGTATTTAGGATATATTGTGAACCAACATTTGATGTCATGATGATGACAGTATTGGTGAAACTCACTGTACGTCCTTGTGAGTCAGTCACCCTCCCATCATCTAAGATTTGAAGGAACACATTAAATACATCCGAATGGGCCTTCTCTATTTCATCAAACAATATAACTGCATACGGTCTCCTGCGAACAATCTCGGTCAACTGCCCCCCTTCTTCATACCCGACATAACCAGGGGGAGCTCCTATCAATCTTGAAACTGCATGCTTCTCCATGTATTCACTCATATCGATGCGCACAAGTGCTTCTTCAGTATTGAACAAATAGTTAGCAAGGGTCTTAGCTAGCTCCGTCTTCCCAACTCCAGTGGGACCCATGAACATAAAGCTTGCAATAGGACGGTGAGGATCTGAAAGTCCAGCACGCGAGCGCTGGATTGCCTCTGCTACTGCTCTTACTGCTGGATCTTGACCAACAACACGTTTGTGCAACTCTTCCTCTAAATGCAACAGCTTTTCCCTCTCCGACTGTTGTAACTTAGAAACAGGAATCCCAGTCCACTTACTGACGATCTCTGCAATATCATTCCCAGTCACTTCTTCTCTGAGCATCGATTTTCCAGACTTCATATAATCACTCAATTCTTTTTCTGCAGCTTCAAGTTGACGCTGCAAGGTGTTTAGACTCCCGTACTTAAGTTCAGCAGCACGATTAAGATCATATTCCCGCTCTGCTTGCTGGATCTCAAGATTTACCCTGTCAATCTGTAATTAGGAAGAAAGTTAATCAAGCTCCACTGCAATCTGATTCATTTAGATATAAATTGCTCCTTAGCTAATTCAATTGACAGCTCAGAATATAAATGCACTTCCACTCAAGAGTAGTTATTAGAAAAAAGAAGCACCAGTTATGAACAAACTTAAGTAGAGAATCTTCAGTTGCATACCTCTTCCTTAATGGACTGTAAGCGAGTCATGACACTTTTTTCATGCTCCCACTGTTCAGTCAGCTCAGCTTGCCTCTCCTTCAAAAGAGACAATTCAGCCTCAAGACGGTTTAACCGATCTTTCGATGCTCTATCTGTATCATTAGTTAGAGATAGCCTCTCCATCTCCAACTTCAAAACTGCACGATTGATCTCATCAAGGGCTGTAGGTTTTGAGGTGATCTCCATTTTCAGTTTTGCAGCAGCTTCATCAACTAGGTCAATAGCTGCAATTTGAAAACTAGCACTTTTAGCATCGACTGTAAGTCCAATAAGAACAAGTCTATTATACTCCACATTTATGCAGGTCAAGTGCATGAGCACTAGGTGTATGCTTACTGGACCAAGGGAAACAATAATGTGATGATGAAGACTGAAAGATATGCTTGATATGATCCATAAAATGTGGCTACATCACTGCTCAAGTTGTTTCTTTCTATAGTACTTTGAGAAGGCCACGCTCAAATGTCAAAGTGATGATTAGTAGTTAGATAGGATTAAAAATCCACCAGCAGGACTAAGGTTAGGCAAAACAAATGCAAAATTGTTCCCTAAATTTTAAATCAAAATTACACAAACAGGGCAACCTTAGTAGCCCAATTGGGTACTAGAACTTTCACCTTGTTGATAAGGGCTCGGTTCCCCGCTTGTAATCCCCCCCCCTACCCGCTCTATTTATAGTTAATTAAAATAAAAACTACACAATGAAGTTATAGCACCATGAACAATACAGTATTTGTAAATATTAAATGAAATAACAAGTTGCTCTATAGTGAACAGCTTTTCAGTTTCTCACCTTTGTCAGGTAGAAAACGTCCACTAATATAACGGTCCGAAAGAATAGCTGCATCAACAAGCGCCGTGTCTGAAATGCGAACCCCGTGATGCAGCTCATATCTTTCACGTAATCCGCGAAGTATGGAGACAGTGTCTTCAACTGTAGGCTGGTCAACATAAACTTGCTGGAAACGACGCTCCAGGGCAGGATCTTTCTCGATATATTTACGGTATTCATCCAAGGTGGTTGCACCAATACATCGTAATTCTCCTCGACCAAGCATCGGTTTCAAGAGATTCCCAGCATCCATTGCACCATTAGTGGCACCTAACGAAAACAAATGATTTTGTTTTTCACAAACCAAACCAGAAAAAAATTATCCAAACTTGGATGGACCCAAATAATGGTACGGAATACAACTTCTGGTGTAGGATGAAATCATAAAGATCTCAGTATGTAGCAGTCGTATAGGCCAATTAACATGGGCAATTATACGTCCATGCAACAAATAAAACAAACTATCACAAGAGGAGAGAGTAATACACGGGCTCAAGTGAAGGGGCAACAAGTATTAATTTTTAATCACCATCATTCCAACATATAAAACAGCATTTTAACATCTGGTGATGTTTCCTAAGAACATACCTGCACCAACAACAGTATGTATCTCATCAATAAAAAGGATGATCTGTCCTTCGGATTCTGTCACTTCCTTAAGCACAGCCTTCAATCTGTCTTCAAATTCACCACGATATTTTGCACCGGCTATGAGCGCACCCATATCAAGAGATATCAACTGCACAGAGGACACAAACATGTTAATTAATAAAATACTTTCTTTCATAAGTCAGGTGAATGCAACAGAAATTCCCTTCATCACTAACCCTTCGATTCATCAAAGCCTGAGGTACATCTCCTTGCACAATTCTCTGAGCAAGCCTATCAAACAGGAAGAGAAGAATATAAGTTATAGGCAACATGTTCCAAATAAGCCATATAAATCAAAATTTTAAATCACATGCTCCAACTCCCTCCTCTACTGCTCAATAAGAAGAATTTACTTACCCTTCAGAGATTGCAGTTTTCCCAACTCCAGGCTCACCAATTAACACTGGGTTATTCTTTGTTCTCCTGGAGAGGATTTGTATGCATCTACGTATCTCATCATCTCTTCCTATAACTGGGTCAAGCTTCCCCGCTCTAGCCATAGCGGTCAGATCTTTTCCATATTTTTCTAGTGATTCATACTTCCCTTCAGGATCTGCAAGAGTGATAAACAAGATATTTTGAGAAATGGAAAAGCTAAGAGGATATATTGCAGATGAGCATGTGTTGGGAAAGTAAGGTTGTTGTTAACTAAGAAGCTAATGGTGTATACCAGTCAAACTACGTATAAAACATTAAGGACTACACTAGGAAGAAGTTCCCTGCATCACATGAAAGGGAGAAGAGATCCAAGTGTAATGAACATAATAGTCCATAAAGGGGTAACTACGTCTTAATTCTTACACTTATTGACAAGATCCACATATGCAAGTAGTCCACCAATTATAGAAAGAACTCATTACCTTGATCAATAACATTTTGGCGTCCCCTAATGGATTCAATGGCAGTTTTCAGTGTCTTCAGGGAAATCTGGAAATCATTAAACAGTTGCTTCCCAAATCGTTTATCTTGAATGAAGCCAAGCACCAAATGCTCAACTGACACAAAGGAATCACCATACTCTTTCTTGTACTCCCTGGCTCTCTGCATCAAACCTTCCAACTCTCGACCTAACATAGAACCAGCTGTCTCACCAATAACCTGGAAAGATGTTGTAACCAAGAAGAAAGATTCAGCAATCTATAGTACATGAGAGGACAACATATTTAGCAGCTTGTTATTTGATTGTTATTAGAAGTGGTCTAAAAAGAGAGGAAGTAATATCATAAAAGAACTAATTTGAATGATTCAGCATCACTGGTGGTTGGAAGCTTCCTATAATATATGTGTGCTCTCTTAAAGAGCAATGTACGAGAATCAGTTGACCAAGCTACCATAGAATCTAAACATAACTGCATAGCACTGATTATGTTTCCATACGTTCTGCATCCATCAAAAGAGTAAAGATGTACACCAGCCAAACTGACTGGTTATCTATACGAGCTGAGCCAAGCTCAACTATAGCCGAGAAAGAGCCAAACTCTAGTTTGCTTGGAGATCTGGTGTTTAGAACTAGTTGATATCAAGCTAGACTATAAGCTCATCTATAGCCAGTCAAGCTCATTTTGTTGAATTATTTAGCTGAATCACATCCTAAATAGAAATAATAATTTTTCCATCCAATCAATTAAGTTGTATAACTAGAAGCCCCGAGAGTGGAGTGTAAATTAACCTTTTATATTTCTGGAGAAAAACACAGATGAGGTTTTGTGAACACCAAATGAGCCAGGATAAGCTCCCTAATCTCATGTCTTTTCAAAATTGAGCTACAAAGTGTGCTCGACTCAGCTAGGATGTCAACTTACTTTGCAAACGCATGATTGTTTTTAGCTCTAAAAGTGGATATGTACATTAACCTATAACTTCTTGAATTTTTAACTACCTACTATTTTCTTGTTGGTTAAACTCCAATGGAATATGATACACTTGCAAAAACACACAAGAGAGGGACCTCTTGGTAAATCATGGAGTAGAAATGGTCCATAAACTTAAGTTATATGCAGATACATACAAACTCATCATCATCATAATTAAGTTACACTGATGACTTATTACAACAATAAAGTGTCCTGTACCTGAGAACAAATTGAAGTGCACATGTTCAGATAAATTCTTGAGAAATTAACATTTTACAAGAAAAACCTAGCATGCTTGAAAATGGACATGTGTGGACTAAATGGTTCATTAGATCCTTTTAAGATAAAAGACTGTCATTAACATGAAAATGGCAGAGCAGATCAAAGCAGAATTTTGTGCTAAACTCTACATGGGTTGCAAATGAAGAAGAAGCAAAAATAAAAGATTGGACATATTTCGATTTTGATCCTGAAAACACCAATTTGATAATTGAACATCAAATCATTTCTAAGCAGGAGTTAGAAAAGAACCAATGATGCACAAGTGAACATGGCATATAATTAGCAAAAGACTTTGAGTTGATCTGAAGCATACCTTTGGTTGTTGTCTAATAAACTTATCAGTAGCCTCTAAAAGGCGGGTATTATCTACACCCGCCTTGGAGAATATGCGACGAGCCAGACCATTCTTTTGCTCCAACAGTGCCTTCATCAAGTGTTCAGTCTCTACTATTTGATGCTTGTTCTCTTTCGCTATTTCTGGTGATGCAACAATTGCTTGCCATGCCATTTCCGTAAAATCTTGCTGAGTGATCTGCCATTACAAAACCAATTAATTGGATCGAGTGAAATATATCAGTCAAAACAGTTAAATAAATCATCCATAACCATCCCACTCTACTTAGACTGAAATATATCAGTCAGAACGATTATATAAATCATCCACATCCATTCCACTCTACTTAGATAAATTTCATTCCAAATTGTATAATTTACCCCTTAAGGTAATTAAGGGTTCTCCCTACATGGATAACTAGTTTAGTCTCAACTAACTGGTATTGCTATCTCAACCCTTTGCTCAGATCATTGATTCCAACAGATATTAGGGAACGACTCTATATGCCTAATCATTCACTCACATTTGCCAAACAAGTATCTCACTCTGCAAACAAATAGACATACAAAAACACCCAGACGGGAAAATGTGCAAGCACAGAGAATTCACTGCATTTTGATCAATTCATTCAATGAGAATGTGACTTATCAACTGTTTGAATACCACTCCAAATCTTCCTATTGTGGATATCAATCAACTATTACTAAATCACAAACTAATTGGCACCACCTATATCAGTTTCACTCAATTCAGAACCAATAAATTGATTAGATAAAGTGTCACTCAATTCATCAGAACCAATAAATTGATTAGATAAGGTGGTGAGCCCTAAAAAACCGTTTCCACACTTCCACTATAGAAAACAAATGCATTTACAATGATATTCAAATCAGAACTAAAGTAAATGAATAAGTAGTTTACCCTTCCACTTGAAGCATCACAACGTATGGTAAGCCTTGAACCCTGGGAGAGTTTCTCAGTTTTTCTAGTGAAGAACACATCCTTCCTCTTCAGTTTCAACGAATTACACTTGTCAAGAACTCGTGATTTTCCTGAGAAGTTCAGGTACGGCGCTGAATGAGATGAAAATAAAGCTACTCTGCTTGAAGAATTGGAAGAAGAAGAAGGAACGCAAAACTGTACGCCGGAAAATGACGTCACAGTAGACATATTGTGAACAAAATATACTATTCTGTTATCTCAGAAGAATGAAGTAAAACGAGAAGTAGAAGAAGGAAAGGAAGAAAAAACGAGAAGTTGCAGCGGATAGAGAGAGTGTTTTTGATGGAATATACAGCAAAAGTTGGGGGTTTGCGTGAGAATATAACAACTTATAAGGAGCGAGCGGTGGAGTGTTCTCGTAACTTCCCGAACGTGAGATTTTTAGTTATTTATAAATACTTTAATTGATTTTTAATGTGTGCGGTAAGTGCTTATTTTATATATTTTTATGAAAATTAATAATTTTTTCATCAATTTTACTATTGCTAATTTTTTTCTAATAGTCTGAGAGATCCAGGCTTAGACATATTTTTAAAAGAAAGACCCGAATCAAAATCAATTTATGTAAAACTTTTATATTTCTTATAAACTATATTCACCTAACAAAGCTTATAGATCCCAACACATATTTCATAATCCAAAAAACTATAGTCATTGTAATAAAAGGACAGTAAATAATGAATTTCTTTTCTGATGGCAAAGATAAAAGAGAATAAGTATCATTACTAAAAATAAAAAAATCAAATTGGTAAATGTGTACTATATTTATTCTGAATTGGTTTAAATAATTAAAAATTAACTAAATTAATTACACAAAAAAATTAATCTATTCAAAAATTATATATTGATTTTCGATCAAACTTCGGTGCACAAAAAAAAAATCTACAACTAATTGGATCGACTAATCAATATCCTTAAACACTAAAATTTTGAATCACAAAAATAATACATGAACAGCCTCACTAGAATTTCTTTAAAAACATTCAATAAATAGAAAAAGAAAATATATTTAGAAGAAGAGTAAGAGGGAACGGAAAAAGAGATAAAAGTAAATAAAAGGACAGAATTTCAATTTTGCTTGAAAAGTAGGACCCATTAGAGTCCCTTTTTCAATTAAAAAAATGCCTCACACACGAATGACTTTCGCATAGTAAAAAAATTCCGCGCGTGAGCGTCAGTAAGGAACTAAGGATCATACACGTGGCACATTTGGATGGGTAACTATGGACCCCACAACTTACATGTAGTTTCTCCATTCAGCTACACTGTTCTAGTCTAGTCTATCATTTCTATTTTATTACAATTACTCCATGAAAGAAAAGTGTAACAATTATCTAATTTTGTTTCACTATCTCCTTGTAATATAAATATAAAAATAGTTTCTCTACCTTTACGAGGGGTGGAATTATAATCCCAGGATAAGTTATCCTGGGATAATGTATGTAAAATAACATAAATACCCCTTTAAACTCTATTTTATACACCATTTTTATATTTATGTATATTAGTATAATTTTAACAACATTTATAATAACATTCACAATCTTAATTATTCATTGTTTTTATGATAATATATTTTTTTATTAAAAATTACATTTTATAAATATATTTTTTATTTATGAATATATTATAACTTGAATATTCTTATGTTTATTTATATTTTGATTTCTCTTAAAATGTTCACTCTACTACTAAATTACATATTTTTAATTAAATAGTTTATTACTCACTTAAAAATTATATTTTATATATCA
>JAJOOO010006183.1:0-12947 GCA_029582685.1 Solanum piurae
TTTACTAACCCTTACCTTTACCTCATATTAGACATCATAAACGATGTTTGGCTTAGTTATTACTTCGCACCAATCGACACTAGCCTATTAGATAGTATCACACTAAATCTATGTTGATAATTCTTTTCTTGTTGATTACCTCCTTGGTCCGGCAAGTAGCAACAAGGCGATTTCTAACGTTTGCAACCGCTAAAAGGACTTCTAAACGAAAGAATTATCAATGACTACTCCATCCCCTACTACCCTCTTGTAACACCCCAAAAATTTCTAAGCGAATACCCAAATAATTCTATAACACCTTGCAACTCAACTCTTACAAATTTTAATCGTTCATGTAACACCTCGGACTTGGAAGAAAGTTAGAAAGGGTTAACAAACATGTCCACAACCTAAATAAACCACGAACCCTTCACTAAAGCCTAAACGGCTCATAAAAGGGACCACAGTCCGTTAAGGGTAAGGTGCACAATCGTGCAGGGCTGCCAACTGGTGAGTCACCTAGATGGTACCCTAGACGGTTTGTGGTGGCTTGTACGGTCCATTTAGGGGTCAGTACAGGTCACCCATCAACTTTTAATGGTAAGGTAAACTTAAAACAACCATATCTCTCAGAAAAAAAGTATTTAGGTGGCCCTATAAAATTAAAAGTCTTTGAGTTCTATTTCTAACCCCATAGAGTTTACCTCATTTCAAGTTCAGAGTAAAAAGTTATGTCTGTTTTAATAAGTCCTTATCAGACAGTCGAAGTTTCACGGATGGCTATATGGCTAGTGAAGTTTTTAACGGATCGTAGATCCCTAAATGGTCGGTGAAACCTCCCCTTTAAGACACCTCGTATGTTTTTAAGTTGCAGTCATTATGATCTTTCTCCTATGCGTTTGATACTTAAACTACATTGTTTTTATCTCTATTTTAAGCCTAAACCAGGATGTTTTACACCTAGTTAAGGTCTTATAAAATGTTAATCAGTCTTGTTACGTTCATTAACACTTCAAGTCATTAGAGCAAGGTTCCAAGAGGAGAAAATCTAGGGTTTCAAGCATTCTTCAAATTTCATCAATTTCGCTAAGAACTTCTCTCTTCTAGGTATGTAAGGTTATCATAGTGTTAGACTAGTTCATCCTCACATAGGGTTCTATCATTAGATTTGAATATTGAGATGAGTTGATACTGAGTTATGAGATACTGATTATTGAATCCTATTTCCTGATTAGTGAGTAGCTATATATTGCATTAAGATTCTTGAGTTAATTGTTAATGTCATGACCCAAAGTACACCTTATATGTGACATGACGTATAAGACCCCAAGAGGCCCTACACAAGCCACTTAGCATACATCATAAAAGATAATAGAATTAAAGAGTTCGGAAGATAGTTTTATATCATAAAGAGTTTGACAAAACGAAGCCGAAAATCTAACATAGTCTCAAAGCCACCTAGTACAACAAGAGTGATTGGTACGTAACTCATACATCAAATACAATATAGAAAAGTGAAGACAATAAGAAATAACGGGTTCGGTCCTCAGAACATAAGGACTCACCAATCTTCAAAAGCTACTAATGTGATCCCTAGCCACGAAGATGTGGAATGGGAACGTCTGACCCTACATTAGTGAAACAATGTAGGCAAGAGTATGTGTTAGTACATGTAATGTACCAAGTATGATAGCAATGCATAAGTGTTTGAATTAATGCATTCACTCCTTGATATTTAGTCTTCCAATATTGTCTCTTAGTTTTTCAAGAAGTCTTTTAGGAGTTTGTAATACATTTATCTAATAAATTGGGATACATGTATCTAGTCATTTGTGCAAGACCTTTAGTTTTATATTTTGAGTAGTACAAATAGAGATGTATTGATCATTCTAATCATTTCAATTGGCCTTAAGTAACCTATATAAAACTTGAGCATTCTTTAAAGATAGTATTCTCCATCTATATTTCCTACAAATTGGTATCAGAGCAGTTTTTCGTTCGTAATATGGGGTTAGGTGTAGAAAAAAAATCGCACCCAAAACAAATGAAGGTGTTGATTCTTCAGTTGTTCTTACTCCATTTTTTTATGGAAATAATTTTAAATACTGGAAGATAAGAATGAGAACACATCTAAAAAATTAAGGTTTGTGGACTATTGTTGTAAATGGCTATGAAGAGCCAGTTAATGATGGTAAACTTTTAGTAGCAGAGATGAAAGTCTTGAGGCTAAGTATCGTCAAGACTCAAAAGCCTTGAGAAAAATCCAAATAGGAGTTTCAAGAGCATATTTTGTAAAAGTTGCTACTTGTAAGACTACAAAGGAAGCTTGGGAGTCTCTAGAAACAAAGGTGTATGATAACGAAAAGGTACGCACTATAAATCTTCAAACTCTTAGAAGAGAGTTTCAAATTTTGAAGATGATAGAATCTGAAAAAATAGATGAATATTGCACAAGAGTCATGAATATTGTTAATAAAATGAGAAATCATGGTGATACAATTTTTGACCAACAAGTTGTGGAAAAGATTCTAATTAGTGTCATAGAAAAGTATGAGTACATTATTGCTATCACTCAGGACACTAAAGATCTTTCTAAATTTTCTATCAAAGAGATAGTTGGATCATTTCATGCACACTAGAAGTAAAGCTTTTTTCCGTTAAGAGAAACCCAAAGAGACGGCTTTTCAGTCCAGAACCAATGAGAATTTTCAAAAAAATTCAAAAAATCAGCAAAAGAAGAATTAAAATCTAAAAAAGAAGCAGGATCATGATGATTCTTCTAAGAAGGTTGAAGAAAAGGGTGATAAAAGTACTAGTCTTTTTTGTAAAATTTGCAAAAGGACTAATCACAATGAAGAAAAATGTTGGCATAAAGGCAAGCCCCAATGTAACTTTTGTAAAAAGTTTGGCCACATTGAGAAGGATTGCTGGCACAAGCAACAGGAGCAATCATTTTTTTGTGAAAAACAGGAGGAAGAAAGGGAAGAAAATCTTTTCTTTGCTTCTCAATCTGATGCTTCAGTAAAAAATAATGAATGGTATGTTGATAGCAGTTGTAGAAACTACATGACTGGAGATGAAAAGGCTTTCCTTTCAATAAATATTAGCATCACTACTAAAGTGAGAATGGGTAATGGAGCCTTAGTTGATGCAAAATGTAAAGGTACCATTTTGATCAACCTAAAAGGGAGCGGTAAGCAAATTCATGATGTGCTTTATGTTCCTGACTTGGAAGAAAATTTGCTTAGTGTTGGTCAAATCATGGAAAATGGTTATTATCTTGTGTTTATAAATAATTATTGCAAGATTTATGATAAAATTGTGCCAAATCAAGTCATTGTTGAAGTAGAGATGATAAAAAGAAAATTTTCTTTGCAATTTCATTACAATGCATTCAAAAATGAAGTTGTAGATGATTCATGGCTTTGGCACAAAAAAATTTGTCACTTGAATTTTCATGGTTTGAAGCTTCTCAAGTAAAAAAACATGGTGCACGGCCTTCCTAAGATACATACTGAGAATAAGGTAGAGAATACTTCTATCATATCTTTAGATGTGTCAAATCAAGAAGAGGAAGATGAAGATGTCCCTCAAAGGGGAGAAATCTCATAATCAGATAATGAAGAACCACCTCCAAGAAAAACAAAAATATTGAGTGATATTTATCAAAGACGCAACTTTGCCGGTGTTGAACAAGAAAATTATGAGGAGACAATGAAGCGTGACGTTTGGAATAAAGTCATAGCTGAAAAAATTTGGATGATTGAAAAAAATAATACTTGGGAGTGTGTGACTATACCCAAAGAAAGAGAAGTTGTAAGTCTAATCAAGAAGGAGATATTCAAAAGCATAAGAGAAAGGCGAAATTCAATTGCAATTATTGTCAGACAAGAGAACAACTTGTTGACATCTTCACCAAAAGCACTTCCAAGAGAAAAGTTTTGCTATCTTCGAGAAGGCATTGGAGTTTTCAAGAGAATTTATTAAGGGGGAGTGTTGGAATTAATGAATTTACACCTTGATGTTTAGTCTTCCAATATTGTCTCTTAGTTTTTTAAGAAGTCTTTTAGGTGTTTGTAATACATGTATCTAATAAATTGTGATACATCTATCTAGTTATTTGTGCAATACCTTTAGTTTTATAATTTGAGTAGTATAAATAGAGATGTATTGATGATTCTAATCATCTCAAGTGGCCTTGAATAAAATTTGAGCATTCTCTAAAGATAGTATTCTCCTTCTATATTTCCTACAATAAGAGTTATGAAATCACGCCAAAAAGGGACTTTACATGATATGCAATGACCAAGTTAAACCACAAGATAAAGGGGTTAGAAAACATAAATCATAAAAATGGTCAATGAAAGCTAAAAATCTTTAAAACACTTTTGAGATACTTCTAGAAGTAACCTTAGTTCATTATTGTGGTAGATTTACATTTAACCAACATAGATACCATGGAATCCGGTGTCTACCCCACACCAAAAAGGGGTGTCCTCACTTTCCAAGGTAAGCGTCATGCCCCGAGGCTACCCCCAGGACGTGGACACGGGACCTAGGATCACGAGTGACCCCAAGCTAACCCTGCTGACATATCATAAGCATACTAAAATAACTGAAAGTAGAAATACTATGCGGAAGCTTAAACATCACATAAAGTGAAATGATGGGGAATACCCATTCTAAGTCTGAATATATAAAACTGAGAGTTCAATACCAACTGAAAGAACAAACTCAAAACTAAAAATGCATTTAAATATGTCCGAATGAAAGCCTTTAACTGACTAAAAGATGCTGGGACATGCCCCAACTAACTCTAGAAAAACTGAAACTAAAATAGGAATGACTGAAGAAAATACATGTAAATTGTCCTCGAAGAAGGAGGACTCACCACTGATATTGCTGAACTGGAGATCGGGAACCAATCTATGCGTGATTTGAATGCTGAGGACCTGAACCTACATCATGAGAAGATGTAGCGCAGATTATGTGTCACTACTTGAAGGGTACTGAGCATACATGATAGAATAAAACTGAACAATATAAATATAACTGAACAAAGCAATAAGAGCAATGACATAAGCTGAACATGATGTAAATTCTGAAATATACTGAATATTGAACTAACTGAATGTAATGACCAAGTACATTACATGCTGAGACTGAATACCAAATTATAACTGATAACCTAGTCAATGCACTAGAATCTGACTGTGGGAGCTACTATTAACCAACATAAAACCACGAGAGCTATCCGTGGAGTCCGCTGTATCGCCCCATCGAGAGGACCCAATATACCTTGCCAAAGGTATAAAGGCATGACTAGTGTGATCACTAAATATGTTGCCCATAGAGGGGACTTATCCTATGGGGGCATGTAGTTCTGGGACTATGAGGGTAACTAAGCCTTAGTCCACTCTGTATTAAGCCTACTCCCAACTTATTATGTAAGTAACACATTATAACTGAATTCTGTAATACTTAATAGCTCAAAATACTGACATGCTAACTGAAAATGCAACATTAACATACTGATAATGAAACATTCTATACTAGGGCATGTATAACTGAATAAAATGACCTAGAAAGTGTAATTCATGAACTAAACAAATCTAGACAACTAGGGTTCTGAGTTTCATGCAAGAAGCTAAGCAACAAATCCTCAAAAACATGATAATATGATTTGGATTTGTCTACCAGTTGAATCACAACAATAATATGAAGTTCTAGAAACCCTAGGTCTAAACATGATATAGAGAATCAAGAATAATTTTAGGAACCCAATGGGTGAAAGGAACCCACTAGTGAAATCCAACATACCTGGTGACGACCACGGAGAAATCTTTCAATTTCGGGGCTGGAATTGAGGGAAACTTGTTGTGTTCTTGAAGATGGTTTGGTCGATGGTTTTCTTCTTCTTGCTCTAAGATTTCTAATTTTTTGGTGGATGAATCGCTTAGGATAAAGTCCAATTAAGTTACTAGACTAAATCGTACCAAAATGACGTAGTTTAGGGGTTAAACGACGTAGTTTAGGTGTCCAACACATAGGGGAAATGACCAAACGACCCCTGACTTAAAAGATGTCGAGGCCAATCGACGGACCTGGTCCACAGACCGTGGTCCCACCTATGGTACGTCTTGGTTAGCCGTCATTCAGCTTCAGAGGATCGGTTCTGGGGAGTCCAAACCAGGGACCTGGTCCACCGACCGTGGTCCCACCTACGATACGTAGGTCCTGGCATGGTTCTGGACTTAGCTTAATTTTCCTGGGGTTTTGGGGAGTCTGAACCACGAACTTGGTCAACGGATCATGGTCCCATATACGGTCCGTAGGTGGCTTCTGTCGGTGGCACCTGCACTTCTGGAAATCTGCATTTTTGTCCTTTTAGAATCTGGGGTGTTACATTAACTCTCTCTTGGGAATATTCGTTCTAGAATGAAGACTAAACTAGCTGGAAATGGAGGAAAAGAGCTGCAATCCCTACCACTAGGTATTAGAAACTGAAATATGACTGAACTAAGTTCCAAGAACATGCAAATACATATGAGGATACTTGGCCTTCATGTATTCTTCTACTTTCCAAGTAGCTCCCTCTACGGACTGACTCCTCCACAAAACCTTAACTGAAGCGACTTCTTTGTTTCTCAACCTTCGAACCTGATGATGAAGAACCTCAATAGGCATATCCTCATAAGTTAGGCTATCCTTCACAACCATACTTTCCAATGGTACAATAGATGATGGATCACCCACACACTTCTTCAACAACGAAATGTGAAAGACCGGATGGACTGCTGCTAGTTCTGCTAGTAACTCTAACTCATAGGCCACGTTACCAACTCTTTTCAAAATCTTGTAAGGGCTTACATATCTAGGAATGGGCTTCCCTTTCTTGCCAAATCTCATCAACCCCTTCATAGGTTACACTTTCAGGAAAACCCAATCATCAATCTCAAATTCTAAGTCCCTTCTCCTTACATCTGCATATGACTTCTGGCGACTCTGGGCTATCTTAAGTCTATCTCTCATGAGCTGAACTTTTTCCATAGCATCATGAACTGAATTTCTCCCTATCAAAGTTGCTTCACCTACTTCAAACCAACCTACTGGAGATCTACATCTACGCCTATACAATGCCTCATAAGGGGCCATCTAAATACTGGAATGTTAGCTATTATTGTAGGCGAACTCTATAAGAGAAATCTGATCATCCCAACTACCCTTGAAGTCGATCATGGAAGCTCTCAACATGTCCTCTAAGTTCTGAATGGTACGCTCTTTCTGACCATCCGTCTGTGGCTGAAATGTTGTGCTGAGATTAACCCGAGTACCAAGACCTTTCTGAAATGACATCCAGAAATGAGAGGTAAGCTGAGGACCTATATCTGAGATGATAGACAAAGGAACCCCACAAAATCTGAATATGTCATTAATGTAAAGCTTGGCGTAGTCCTCCACCGAATCTGTAGTCTTGACAGCCAATAAATGAGTGGACTTAGTAACTATGTCTACTATCACCAAAATGGAGTCATGTTGCCTGCGAGTACGAGGTAAACCTGTAATGAAGTCCATGTTTATCACTTCCCACTTCCATAAAAGAATATTGATCTATTGAGTCATACCTCCTGGTTTATGATGTTCTACATTCACCTGCTGACAGTTAGGGCAATTAGCCACAAAATATACTATATCCCTCTTCATGCCATTCCACCAAAAGACTTCCCACAGATCATGGTACATCTTAGTAGCACCTAGATGAATAGAATACTTGGAGTTATGGGCTTTTGTAAGAATCTGTTGTCTCAACTCACCCACCTTAAGAACACATAAACGACCCTGGTAGCGAAGCACACCATCTCCCCCTTGAGAGAAAACCTCAACTTTCTGCTGGTTAACTGCACCCTTCAATTGAAGCAATATAGGATCATTGTCTTGTTTTTTCCTTAACCTCCGCTACCAATGAAGATTCTGACCCATTCTAAACTGTTACACCACCATCTGATATGCTCACAAGGCAAAATCCTAAGCGAGCAAGCCGATGAACATCTTTTGCTAATTCCTTCCTTTCTTCCTCAACATGCGCTACACTACCCATAGATAGTTTGCTAAGAGCATCAACTACCACATTGACCTTACCAGGATGGTAAAGCACATTCATATCATAGTCCTTTAGGAATTCAAGCCATCTCCTCTAGAAAAGATTCAACTCTTTTGGGATGAACACATATTGAAGGCTCTTATGGTCTGTGAACACATCTACGTGAAGACCATACATGTAATGTCTCCAAATATTTAGGGAAAATACCATTATTGCAAGCTAGAGGTCATGAGTTAGATAGTTCTTCTCATGCACTTTAAGTTTTATAGAAGCATAAGCTATAAATTTATCTCGCTGCATCAACACATAACCTAGGCTGACTCTGGACGCATCACAATAGATCACATAACTGTCTGAACCCTCTGGTAGAGTCAAAACAGGAGTTGTAGTCAACCTAGTTTTCAGTTCTGCGAAGCTCTTCTCACAATCATCTGACCACTGAGACTTAACATTTTTCTTAGTCAACTTAGTCAATGGAGAAGCAATGGATGAAAATCCTTCCACGAACCTTCTGTAACAACCTACCGAACCCAAGAAACTTCTGATATCTGTAGAAGAGGTAGGTGATATACCGTGAGTTTACAAGTTTTTTTGATACATATCACTTAAGAGTTGTGTGTGTCTAGGGCCATTTTGTATTGGAAATAATGTTTTTGTTTCATATTTGCAAAAAATAGGCTTTAACGCGATTGATTGAGATGACAACTCAAAAATCTGCAGAAGTGGCCACCCACGAAGGAACCTACGGATCGTAGGTCTTATGATGGTCCATCGATGGTAGGCGTATATAGGAGCATCAGGGAAGTCTGACCAAGTGTGGAACTATGAACTGACCTAGGGACCGTAGGTCGACTTACGGGCCATCCTGTACGTCTGTAGAAAGTTTTCAGATAGTTGAAGTTCTAGTACCTGATGAAAATCCTAAGTTTGGAGCCACAGAAGAGGACCTACGGAACGTGCTGCATGTCTGTCATTGATGAACTGGGAGTTAAAGGTTCCAGCCTATGCATAAAAGTTCTGAGTGTTGACCAACGGAGGGGACCTACGGACCATAAGTTGACCCACGGTGCGTAGGTCGAGTCGTCAATCAAAGTCGCCTCCAGAAAGTTTATTTCCTTATTTTTTTCCCTTTTTGTTTAGGATATGTTTTTCTATAAATAAGGTATGTAAACTTCATTTTTGGAGGTTAGACACTATTGTTTACTTGTAGATATTGATATTTTTTTGGGAATTAACTTGCAAACTTTGGCAATTTAATTTCCAGGTTTTGATTTATAAGATTTTCTCTTTGAAATTCAATTAGAGATTACGGGTTTCTTCTATACTAAACGTAAGTTCATGAATTCTCTTTACAAAATATGAATTGTGTTCTTTCAAGCATGAGTAACTAAATCCACAACTAAGGTTGTGGGACCCATGAGCAATTAACAACGTATGAATAATAACTAAGTAATTCTTGAATAGTGTTGTATTGGTATTTCTTTCACTTAGAAGTCTTTTTAACGATGGCCAACGTTAGAACTCGCCTTGTTGCTACTTGCCGGACCAAGGAGGTAGTTAATACCAAAAGAATTATCAACATAGATTTAGTGTGATACTATATAATAGTCTAATATCAATTGGTGCGAAGGTGAAAACTAATCCATACATTGATGTGATGTTTAATGTGAAGTAAAGGTAAGGGTTAGTAAAGTATACACATATAGCCGAACCAAGGTGCAGAGTGAAATTCCCTATTTGGAGGACCAATAACTTAGGGATACATATCTTACCAACTTTGCATGTAAATCACTAGGAAATGATTACTATTATTAGGATTACCATGTTAAGAGCTTATGGGGAACACATGCACCCTAGTTTCTCTCTCTCATTGATAACAACAAAGTTTGAATCTTGCTCACTTGTTACTTAAAAAACAATCAGTTATTTTCTTATACAAATCACCCCTTTATTTACTTGTCTCGAAAATAGTATGACTAAACAAATATAATAGTGAGTTAAGTTTAAGTCTGAACCATATTACTCGTGGGATCGACCCTAACCTACAAGTTGGGTTCTTTATTTGACAACGATCGCTTATACTTCTTTAGGAAGGTGTAATTTGAGCGTATCAAATTTTGGCACCGCTGCCGGGGAATAAGGCTTTTGGATTAAGTTTAACTATATTATTAAACTTTAGTCAATTATTTTATAATTTTACATTTTCTTTTGTTATTGTTTTCTACAGGTTTCTACTCTAGTGTATGCCTAGTACACGGAGTCGAGGCGAACCATTGACCCCATATAACCCCGAACTAAGCAAGACTTTGAGAAGAATGGAAAATCAAGGAGGCATTAATAATCCTATCATAGAGGAGCGTGAGGACGGAGTGAATAATGAAAACATTCAGGTTCTTAGTGGTAATCTAGTTGGAGATGCATTGAGGGTGCAAAATCCGCCAGAACCAAGGCTGCAAGATTACTACAAGGTCGAGTTCAATACAGTTGAATCAGAAGGACCCATTGTTCTCTCTCCTCTACCCCAAGGGCATACATTTGTGGTAATGAGTAGTCTGATGCAAATGCTTACTACGAGGGGATTGTTTCTTGTATGGCTTCAGAAGATCCACATGGACAAGTTGAGAAGTGTCTGCAAGATTTGTGTAGGGTGACCGGAGTTGGATATGAACGTCATAGGGTTGAGAGTGTTCCCTCCATCATTAACCAGAGATGCTGCAATTTGGTTTTCTGAGCTTCCATATAACTCAACTCATACATTGGACCAATTGCACAAGATGTTCATGGCCAAGTACTTCCCATTGTCTAAGAACCTGAACCACAAAGACAAACTTAACAACTTTGTGGCACTCACTACCTGGAGATTCTGTGAGTAGTTCAAGGGATAGGTTCATTGCATTCAGAAGAAGTGTTACGAATCACCACATCGATGATGAGTCACTGAAGAAGTACTTCTACAGAGGTCAGGATGACAATGGTAAGGCCGTGCTTGATACTATCGCTGGAGGATCATATGGTGAGTGCACTTTTGAAGAGATCGCTGAGAAACTAGAGATGATTTCCCAAAATAAAAAAACATGGAGCACTAGGAAGTCAGACACTGGAAGAAGCACTTTTGTAGTTCAAGTTGCACCTAGTCAATCTGCCGATGACATTCGTGAGGAGATGGCTCAGTTGAGGAAAAAACTTGGGTTGGTGTTGAAGCATGTTAGCGGAGGTACATAAAAAGTGAATGCGGTAAACTACTTGACTAGAACTCCACTACCACCAATTGAGGAATGCTACTCTGAGGAGGATACTTATTTGGTGAATGATCAGACGGGGGGTTTCCGAGCCAACGCCCAAGGTTCCAATTCGGATAATTGGTGCCAAGGGTAAGTAAACCAAGGTCGAAACTATGGTAACTACAATTGAGAGGGTAACTATGTCTAGGATGGGAACTACAATCGCGACAACAACTACAACCGGAACAACTATGTCAATATAAACGAGAGAGTTGGGCTTTATAATCCACCTGCAAATCGGGAATGTGGCAATAGGGAAGCTGTGATTAGTATGTGACATATTGAGAATATGATGCAGAAGATGATGAAGAGGTTTGATACGACTAATGAGAATGTGAAAGAGATGCGAAATGACTTGTCTGGAATTGGTCAAAAAGTTGATGCCCATGCAGTGTCGATCAAGCAAATTGAGCAGCAGATGAACCAGTTGTCCACTACAGTAAACCCACGTCAGCCCGTCACACTTCCTAGAAACCCTATCTAGAATCCAAAGAATGATGGGCATTGTATGGCAGTCACTACTCGAGGGGGTAAACAAACCATTGATCCACCTATGCTGTCTGAGGTTGAATTTGTGGTTGAAAAAGATGATGATGAGATTGAGGTTACTGGAGAGTCCAAGAATTCTACAGAGAAAGAAGCGAAGGTGACCCAAAAAGTTATTCCCATGCCTGGACGTCCACCGCCATTCCCACAGAGATTGGTGAAGAAGAATGAAGAAGGAAAATACCACAGGTTCTTTACTATGTTAAAACAACTTTCCATCAATGTTTCGGTGATAAAGGCTTTGAAGCAAATGTCTGGGTATGCGAAGTTTATGACAGATTTGGTGACCAAAAAAATGGTCGTTAGCTTTGAGAATGATAAGAGTTTGCATTGATGCAGTGCTATTGCTACTGGGCCACTTGTGCAGAAGAAAGAGGATTATGGTGCTTTCATTATTCCTTGTACCATCGGGTTGTTGCATTTTGCGAAGGCGTTGTGTGATTTGGGTGCTAGCATTAATCTGATGCCATTGTCTATTTACAAGATGTTGGGTTTAGGGGCTCCAATACCGACTGCGATGAGATTACTTATGGCCGATAGAACTGTGAAGAAGCCCATTGGTGTTCTCCAAGATGTACTTGTGAAAGAGGAGTCATTTATTTTTCCAGCAGATTTTGTGATACTTGATTGTGAGGTTGATTTTGAGGTTCCCATATGAAGAGGCACCAACTCAAGGTCTACCACTTCAATATAATAAGACTTCAAGTCAAGATACATTCATTTCTCAAGAGAAGGATGCCTAAGCCTACCAAGTCAAGAGATCACATTCCATAGCTTTCAAGTATCAAGAAGAGGCACCTAAGTCTACCAATTCAAGACACACATTTTCATTTAAGGATACTTCATAATCCAACATTATTTCATACATACATCATGAGAAATCATATTTTAACTCACAAGGCTATCCACTTTACATAGGATCATCACAAGATCACATAAAACTCATTCACATCATACCTTCACATATAGCTTCACATAAAACTCATTAATGTTGGCGTAAAATAGGATCATCATCACAAGTAAGCCTAGCATGTACAAAT
>JAJOOO010006184.1:0-14494 GCA_029582685.1 Solanum piurae
AATCGAAGAATACAATTAACAGACTTTTAGACTGATAAATTTCTGAAGATAGATGTATATATGTTACAAGCAAACAAAAAGTGAGAGCTTTATAATTAAATTTACTTGGCAAATGTATTTATGAACGCGATGATAATATAGTAAAAGATAAATGCATAAGATTTAGAATATAATAACTTAATTTAGAATTAATTATCTTTTAAAAATACGTGTAGTGTATTTGGGACGCCCATCATAAGGACGAATCGAAGAATACAATTAACAGACTTTTAGACTGATAAATTTCTGAAGATAGATGTATATATGTTACAAGCAAACAAAAAGTGAGAGCTTTATAATTAAATTTACTTGGCAAATGTATTTATGAACGCGATGATAATATAGTAAAAGATAAATGCATAAGATTTATTGGGTAAATCGAACTATATATTCATGAGCTTGGTTCATTACAAATATGATCATAAAGGACGAATCGAAGAATAGAAACCTAGTATTTCAGTTGATTGTAATGCTTCTAGCCACTGATCTTGTACGAATGCATATATATGAATAAATAAACTCCTTTTTAACCAAAAAAAAGAAAAGAGGAATATAATTTACAGACTTCTAGACTGACAAACTTCTGAAGAAGAATGTATATATATTACAAGCAAATAAAAAGTGAGAGCTTTATAATCAGACTAACTTGGTACCTACATTTATGAGTGCGATGGTAATATAGGTCGAGAAATAAATACATAAGATTTATTGGGTAAATCGGACTATATATTCATGAGCTTCGTTCATGACAACTACAATATCAACGTTAAATGCTCCTTTAGTATAGTGATAAAATAAATCTCAACAAGAATGTTTAGTGAGTCGAAGAAAAGAACTGATAGAGTGCTAGATTGACAAGATTTCGAACAAGAAAAGATATATGACAAATCTACATTTACAAAACATAACATAAGATATCACGTATAATACATTTGTTTTTAAATTCAATAATAACATAACTCGAAAAACAAATTTATAAGATTTATTAGACAAAGTGAATAAAACGTGTCGTCAAATTATTTATTTTCCTTATATGTTAGTGGTGGGGGTTTTCTTCTGTCCACGCAACAGCTATAGTATATGGCTCCAATTATAATTTGGAGTTGGCCACTCATTTATTTTAGAGATTAATATATTTGTGGTTCTTCTAATTATTTAAATAATTTTCTACATTTATCCTAATTTATAATCTTAGAATTTATCTACTTGATCATTTTTATTTAAAAAATTATATGTTCAATCAATTCGACTATTTTTATGGATATTTCGATACTTAATTTTACTTTACCAAATATAATAATTGACTAATTATACTCTAGAGTCTAGCGGCTAGCCATACACTTTATTAAACATCTAAATGATGCCCTAAATTCAATCAATAGGTTTAAATAACTTATGATTTAAATATAAATTTCGATTATTCAATATCAAAATCCTCAAAGTCAAAATCAATAAAATCTGACTTAAGACTTACCTTAATATTTTAAGATTTACTTAATTAATAACAATTTTGGCAACACGATACATAAAGTCAAAAAAAGAAAAATCAATTGAAAATTATTTATAGAAAGAGTATATTGTATACACTCAATTTGTGTACTATCAAAGTTAACCTAAATTTATATATAAATAAATAATAAGATAAAATTTCTCAGATTAGTATTATTGATTTTAGAAATTTTATAAACTAATATTTGGCTTCTAAAAAAGTAAAAAATAACCTTCTCAACCCACCTAACACAAGTCCATTTAAGATATTGTTTCAATTAACTATTTAATAATTTATTATTCCTAAAATAATATACAACATATTTGATAGCGATGCTACCATCTACCAAATATTTTAAACAAATTTTTTTACCTTCTTTATTAAAATATTTTTTATTTTCGAAAATATATTGAAAATAGTCTCTAATAGATAATAATAAAGTTTTTGTATATTTTAGTTTCCAAAAAAAATTAGTTGTAAAATTATATTAAATATATTATTATTGTTATTTTGTAAAAAGTCTTTTCTCTTAAATAAAAACTCCATGTTTTATTAAATTATCTTGTAATATGGTGATTTGTAATTAATAACACTATAAATAAAATCTCCTCTTTTGTATATAGTTTAATTTTTAAATTTCTAAGCAATAACAAAGTTGTGTCTTATAATGTTATTATTGTTAAGCTGAAGTCGATTAATTTTGACTACCACATATCATCTTATGATATGAGATGATATGTTCATATATCAAATCCGAATTTCGACCACTCAAATTAACTCACAATCCGAATTTCGACCACTCAAATTAACTCACATTTTTCATGAGTGACTTCAAAATTCTCAAAATTAAGATGATTTTTTATATTGATTAAGTAGTAATTTTCACTAATTTTTTAGTTTAGCAGGGGACCAAGTAAGAAAGAGTCAAAAGCTTAAGTTATAATTGAAACATGACATATATCATCATGAGCCGTTGATTTTCAACTTTTCAATCACAATTTTGATCCAACGGTTAATATTTCTTTACAAGACTCAATTGGCAGTACGGCATTTCAGCGTTTGTTTGTTGAGGATTTGTTCATCTTCTCTATATAGTCTTCCTCCATTTTCATCAGCTTCGATTCTATAATCTCTCTCGTGATAAAGGGATTTTTATTTTCTTTGGATAAAGAAGAAGAAAACAACGAAAACAGAAGAGATAAAGGTGGATTAATTAAAGAAAAAGTTATTTTTTTTCGTTTTGAATGATTGTGATACTGTAGTTTTTTCACCTTTTTGTGATGTTTCTGAAATGGGTTTGAAGTAGAATGAATTTTTAGTCGTTTTGATTCAATCGTCTTTTGGTTGATTATGGTGGTGTATAGTTCTGTTTACTGCGATTTTGCGAATTGGGTTTGGAAGTATTGAAGCCAAAAATGAATTTTCTGTAGTTTTTATCAATCGTCTTTTGGCTTGATTATGCTGATATAGTTCAGTTTTCTGCAATTTCTCGAATTGGGTTTGGAAGTAGAGAAGTAAAAATTGAATTTTTTAGTTGTTTTGTTTCAACCGTATTTTGGCTGATTATGGTGGTACAGTTCAGTTTCCTGGGTTTTTGGTGAATTGGGTTTTGAAGTTAAAGAGGCAAAACAGGATTTCTGATAGTTTTTCTGTTGGATGATTATGGTGATATATAATTCAGTTTCCGTTGATTTGGTGGATTGGGTTTGAGGTTAGATAGGGAAAAAAAGAATTTTTAGTCCTTTTTCTCATTTGGTTCATAGCTGATTATGGTGATATAGTTTAGTTTCCTGTGATTTCGTGAATTGGGTTTTGATTTGGAGAGGCGGAGATGAATTTTCGATGATTTTTTGCTGATTATGATACTGTTACACTACCTTTTTGTGATAATTTGAATTGGTTTTGGAAGTAGAGAAGCAAAAAATGAACTTTTAGTAGTTTCTCTCGATCTTTCATAGCTGATTATAGTGTTATAGTTCAGTTTCATGCGATTTCGTGAATTGAGTTTGTAGTTAGAGATGGGAAAAAGCTTTCCAATCAATTCTTTTGATGTGTTTTTTACTTTCTCCCCCATTTGATTGTTGTCTTGTTGATCAGTTTTATTGGGATTCTATGTCTTATCTCTGTTTAATTTTTTAATTGATTGATGAACTTTATGTGCCTCCGATGAAAGTCTTGGTATCTACTTTTGTTGGTTTGAAGCCTCTTGACAGCTTTTAGTTTTAATTTTTTATGTGACAGTGGTTGAATTCATATTGTATTTCTTTCTTATTGTTCCCTTGTGGATGATTCTTTTAGGTTGTCATTTATGTTATATCCTTGGGTTTCATTTATTTCTTTCACTTGTTTTTTAGTTTGACACCCCTTTGTGCATTATTGAAGTATGTTTATGTCAGATATGAATATAGGGCAGTGGGGTTTAGCAAATGATTTTCATCTATACTAGTTTAGCTATGGGATTTTGGTAGAATTTAGGGGATGTATTGATCTTTGAATTTGGTTTAAGGATATGTGAATTACCAATTAGATGGGTTTATTTGGTAAAAGAAAAAGTATGTAAGGAAAAAGAATTTGGCTTTTGGTTGTGATAGTACTATTGCCAAGGGTCGGAAACAGCCTCTCTGTCTCCATGAGGTAAGGATAAGGTCTGTGTACACTCTACCCTCCCCATTCTCCACTTGTGGTAATACACTAGGTATATTGTTGTTGTTGTGATAGTACTATTGGCAAGTTTGGAAAGAGAATCTAAGGGGACAATTTTTTATGATATTTATGAGTTAGATAGAGTTCTAGTCATCTACTCAGAGAGGAACTGTTATGATTTTTGATGCTGATCACCTAAAAACCAGTTGTCTACGTAATATGAATGAAGTTTTTCTTTGCTAGTAGTTGCTAACAGTACTTCGAACGAACTTGATCGTTGTTCTTGGAATTTTTGGGATTACTTTAGTATTTTACTGAATTCATGTTCTATCATGAGAGTTGTTGTACCTGCAAAAGAGATGTCTGCTTAGCCATATATAATCTCCTTATTATAAGGCCTAATCACCGATCTCTAATTTAAGGCTATATGGTTTATGCAGATATAAATGGTGCTCTGTGTAAGACATGGATGAATATTCTGTTAAAAGAGCTGGCAATGGGCTTGTCGCCCCTAGAAGAGGTTTAAGGGACACGGCTGAAAACAAAGATAAAAATGTTCAGTATTGTTCTAGACTTGGATGTAGTGGCCGAGTCAATTATACTAAGAGTACCAGAGTTGGAGGCATGGAGAAACCGAGACCACTAAGGCCTACTTTCGGTTCTTCAAACGGAAAGGAAGTAGTTGGGAGTTCATCTGTGACATCCTCTGGAATGACTACTGCGAGAAGGTCAGGCAAGGAATCTCACAAAAAATACTCTTCTAACATTGAAAACAAGCAATCAGATACAAGTTCCTTACGTAAAGAGCCAGAAGTTTTAAAACAGATGCAGTCATCAACAGATCGTCAATTCCAATTTGATTCAGCAAAGAGAGATACTGGATCCAGCAAAGTTGTATTTACAGAAGTTGGTTGCTCTAGTGGAACATCCAGCAGACCTCGAAAAATATTTGGTCATGGACCTGGTTCTTCCAACCAAAAGAGTCCAATAAATTCCTCTATTTCATCGTCGTCTAAGTCCATTAGTGCTGGGACAAGGAGCAGTAGTAGTGGGGAGGGATACAGGTTGAGAAATCTGAAGTGCAATTCCACACCAGATGTCCTCCCATATAGTTCTTCATCATCAGAATCAAGTATCAGTCGAAGGGAAACAGTAAAAAGGAGAAATACTGAAGGTGAAAGCAGTTCATCATCTAAAGGGAAAAAAATGAGTGGTGCATCGCCAAATGAAGGACGTGCAGTTCGTCCCGTAACCGGAATCTCCATCTCTGATTCAAGGAGTAGTAGAAGCTCGGATTTCAGTGACGGTAATCGTGCTGTATCAGTTCGGACCCGCAGGTCGATGAATGTGAGTACTAGGTTAAGGGGTCCTGTTCAGGATTCATTGCATACTAAGTCTTCTGGCTTAAGACAAAATTTACCTCAGCCTGGAACTCCAAATCTAGATATGCCTAGTTCATCCAGTCAACTTTTCATGGATTCTTCATCAAGTGATTATAGCACTTATAGTTTACCTGCAAATGATTATGATGATGATGAAGATGAAGATGATGATTTACGTGGTGTAGTACCATTCACTTCAGCAGAAATTGGCATTAACGGTATGAACCGTGAAGCATTGCAGCGGTATAACATGGATGGAGTCGCTCAGGTATTCTTGGAGGAATTCAGATTTTATCTACTTCCTACAAGCTTACTGATATTTAAGTATATTGGTCTTGCTTTTACTTTGCAGGTATTGCTGGCACTTGAGAGAATCGAACAAGATGAAGAGTTATCTTATGAGGTATTCAATGTTTAATTATTTTTCTTCTCCTGTGAATTTACTATTTCGGTTTGTGAATGAGCTCTTATTTTCTATCTACAGAGACTACTGGCGTTGGAGTCCAATTTGTTCTTCAGTGGCCTCAACTTCTATGACCAGCATAGAGACATGAGACTAGATATCGATGACATGTCCTATGAGGTCTGTTTTTATTTCCTTTTTCACAACCTATAAGACATTTATTACTATGACTTCCTCAAATACTTTGATAATCTTATTAATGTTCTATAGTACTCATTTTGGTTTTTAGAACTGTGTAGTTTGTCTTCAAAGTATGGAAAATTCATATCCTAAATCAAGTTAAAATTTACTACATCTGTCCCAATTTATGTGGCACCGTTTGACTTGGCACAAAGTTTAATAAAGAAATGAAGACATTTGAAATTTGTGTTCTAAAATCCTCTTTGACCAGCTAAACGTGGAATTTTAAAGTTAAATTGTTTCTAATATAGAATAGTGACATCCTTTATAGGACAGACTAAAAAAGAAAGGTTGCCAGATAAATTTGGACAGAGGGAGTAAAAAGTTAGTCCTCATTGTCGAACCCCATCATTCACGATTGGAGGATGGCAAAAGAGTTTATGACTACTTAATGTTCAGTGATGTTCTCTTTTGCAAGAACGCTTGAGGGTTATTTATTTGAAGTTTTTTCTTAGCTGAAAGTTCCTCAATTGAAGTTTTCCCCATCAGTCTAATATGATATTTTCTACATCGTCTGAAAAATGTTTTTTTCCCCTTGATATCCATCATCTGATAAATGATTTATTGATTTTTTTAATAGGAATTATTAGCACTTGAGGAGAGGATTGGCTCTGTTAGTACCGCTCTGCCCGAGGAAGAACTATCAAAGTGCCTCAGGAGAAACATTTATCAGGGTATGGCTTCAGAAACAGAAACACTAGAAGTTGATGAGGATGGAGATGACATCAAGTGCAGCATTTGTCAGGTTGTCGTCCTATTTTAAGCATATTTATCATTTAATTCATCATTCATAGGTATCTTTTTCATTTTCGATATTTATAGCATTGTGTTGTGTATTTCCTTTGCCTATGAAATATCTTTTCAAATGGAGAGAAGCCGAATGCTATTAGATAACATTCATTTGACTACATAAGTATTATCCCTCTTGTAATTCCTTCTGATGCTTACTATTTTTTTTTGAGTACCTTGTTAGAACCTTAAAAACTGGTGAATCTTTTCCGAAGAAAGAATATATTTCCTTGATCTCCTAGATATTTGATAAAACTTCGTACTGGTGTTTGAAAGATTGAACCTAGAACTCTTTCGAATGCTTATGTTCTTTCAATGTCCGGGTCCATCGACTTTTTGAGGATGTAATTTAGGCAGCTCTAACCATGCTGTCGACATTTCCAAGTGAATATAATTTAACCTCTGTGTGAGACAAAAGCTTTATATATGAACCCTCAGCTAGTTTGGTCGACACTCGACTATATGAATCCTCATTGACCATATCGCTCTGTTTGAGCTCATCTCAGTCCAAATGAATCGAGTTACTAACTGCGACAATCATACATTTTTGCAGGAGGAGTACGTGATCGGAGATGAAATAGGGAACCTGGGATGCGAACACAGGTATCATATGGAGTGCATAAAGCAGTGGTTTAAGCTCAAGAACTGGTGCCCTATCTGTAAGACTGCAGTAGAATCATCGAAAACGACATCGTAGTTGCAAAATCTTTAGATACCTTAAAAACTCCAGATGTGGGAAAGCTGTTAACAGTTTCCCTGTGTACAAATTCATCTGGGAGTTGGTTTTTGTGGATTCCTGCAATTCATATTTACTGTTCTCTTTTTTCTCTATTTTCTTGAACTTTTTTTTTTTCTCTTTTCTTTTACTTAATTGCTCTTGCCATATGAACCAATAAACCCAGGCCTTTTTCTGGCTTTGTGGTGGTGAATGTTTTCATATTCATTTCCTTCAACCTATGCTAAAAGTGTTTCAATCATTTGCTTGCTCTAATCGTGTTTTTACATTGATAAACGCATTCCTTAAAAGAGTTTATGCATATCATTTTCGACCATTAGTCCATAAAATATCACCTTGCAAAGGTAGGGGTAATGTCTGAGTATATCTTACCCTTCTCGACCCCATTTGTGGATTACATTGGGTTTGTTGTCGTTATTGGCGTCCGAGCCCAACTAAGAGGTGAGCCAAGAGAACAACAAGAAATGAATTTTTAATCCTATGGTAAGTGCTTAAGGTTGAGATATAACGAAGTGTTTCAATCTATGTGATACAAAATATGTAGGAGTGAACATTGAGAAATCACAAAATGTGTTGGTTACGAGTTCAACTGAGTTTAGTAGTTTTAGTTCAAATTTGCAATAAGAAACTCATTGCAAGTATATAAATTATTAATTTAGAACTCAATAGCTCAAAATAATAAAAAAATTTGAACCCACAAACCTCAAATTCTAACTCCACTCTTTGCTTAGAACATAATTTTATGCATCAATAATTTATTTAATAAAAAAAATCATACAACTAAAACACTTAAAATATAATATATAATATAATTGTAAGTAAATTTTTATGTTGATCAAAGATTAATATGATCAAAGTCTTTATTTTTGATGTATATGCAAGTTTATCTTTTGTGACTCCGTATATTGCTATGAGATTCAATATTCTTCCCAAACGACTTCTTGAGTCCTTTGGTGTTTTCACACCTGTTGGTGAGTCTATTCTATCCGAGAGAGTTTATCGTGATTGTACCATCTCTGTCAATTACAAGGACACCATGACTGACTTAGTTGAGTTAGACATGGTGGAATTTGATGTTATTCTGTGGACTGACTTCATGCATGTTATACCTCAGTTAATTGTAGAACTCGAGTAGTCAAGTTCTTGTTTCCTAATGAGCATGTTCTAGAGTATTGTCGCCACCAAAAGATATTGTTGCCACTAAAAGACAGTATTAGTGGCAACTTTAGTCGGCACCAAAAGATATATTGTCGCCACTAAAAGATTGTATTAGTGTCAACTTTTGTCGCCACTAAAAGACTGTATTAGTAGCAACTTTAGTCGCCACCAAAAGATATATTGTTGCCACTAAAAGACTGTATTAGTGTCAACTTTTGTCGCCACCAAAAGATATATTGTTGCCACTCCAAAAGATATATTGTCGCCACTAAAAGAATGTATTAGTGTCAACTTTTGTCGCCACCCCAAAAGATATATTGTCGCCACTAAAAGAATGTATTAGTGTCAACTTTTGTCGCCACCAAAAGATATATTGTTGCCGCTAAAAGACTGTATTAGTGTCAACTTTTGTCGCCACCAAAAGATTAAATTGTCGCCACTAAAAGACAGTATTAGTGTCATCTTTTGTTGCCACTAAAAAATTACTGAGTGCTCTAGGCGCCCAGATTCGTTGGCATTACACATGAAAAATAATAATAAGAAAATCACCTAATTCCTAAAAGTTGTCTTGTAAATGCGAAAATATGTCTGAAACAAATAGTAAAATTGTACATAACGCTTCCCCAACTCATTATGCAGGTCCATATGAAGATTTTTCAAAAAAATAATTGGGTTCTCCGAGGCGCCAAATTCATGAGCTAATACATATGGAAAAAAATGAGGAATTCACGTAATTCCAAAAACAAGCCAGTAAATGCAGAAATAAGCGTTAAAAAATGTGTGAGTATACATGGTGATTTCGCAACTCATTACAGAGGTCCTTATTAAGTCTTTTCAGAAAATATTTTGGGTGCTCCGAGGCGTCAGATCTATGGGCAAATACACACGAAAAATTGAGGATTTTTGTGTAATTCCTAAAAAAAGGCATGAAAATGTGGAAATAGGCGTTAAAAAAAGGTGTGAGTATATGTGGTGGTTCCCCAACTCATTACAAAGATCTTCATAAAAAAAATTCAGAAATAATTTTTGGTGCTCTGAGGCACATGATCCATGGGTTAATACACACAAAAAATTGAAAAAATTACGTAATTCCTAAAATGGGCTTGTAAATGCGAAAATAGGCGTTAAAAATGGTGTGAGTGTACGTGGTGGTTCCCTAACTCATTACAGAAATCCTCATAAAGTTTTTCACAAAAAAAATTGGGTGTTCTGAGGCGCCAGATGACCAGACCCATGCACCTATGCGCTAATACACACGACAAGATCGAGGAATTTGTGCAAAACCTAAAAAAGGGCCTGTAAATGCAAAAATAGGCGTTAAAAAATTGGTGTGAGTATATGTGGTGGTTTCATAACTCATTATGGAGGTCCTCATAAAGATTTTTCAGGAAAAAAAATTTCGATGCTCCGAGGCGCCTGATCCATGAGATAATACACACGAAAAATTGAGAAATTTGTGTAATTCCTAAAAAGGTTGTAAACGGAAATAGACGTTAAATAAATGGTGTGTGTATACGTGGTGGTTCCTCAACTTATTATGGAGGTACTCATAAAGTTTTTTCAGATAAAATTTTGGGTTCTTTGAGGCGCTTGATCCATGGGCTAATACACACAAAAAATTTAAGGAATTCGCGTTATTCCTAAAAAAAAGGTCTGTAAATGCGTCAATAGACGTTAAAAATGGTGTGAGTATATGTGGTGGTTCCCCAACTCATTACGGAGGTCTTCATAAAGTTTTTTCAGAAAAAAAAATTGGGTGTTCCGAGGCGACAGATTCATGGGCTAATATATATGAAAAATTGAGAATTTTGCGTAATTCCTGAAAAAGGGCCTATACAAGCGGAAATAGGCGTTAAAATGGTGTGAGTATATGTGGTGGTTCTCTAACTCATTACGGAGGTCCTCATAAAGGTTTTCAAGAAAAAAAAATTGGATACTCTGAGTCGTCACATCCATGGGCTAATACATACAAAAAATTGAGAAATTTACGTAATTCTAAAAATGGGCTTGTAAATGCGGAAATAGACGTTAAAAAGGGCGTGAGTATACGTGGTGGTTCCCCAACTCATTACGGAGGTCATTATAAATTTTTTTAAGAAAAACATATTTGGTTCTTCGAGACACAAGATCTATGGGTTAATACACACAAAAAATAGAGGATTTGCGTAATTCCTAAAAAAGGGCAGGTAAATGCAGAAATAAGCGTTAAAAATGATGTTAGTATACGCGGCGATTTCCAAACTCATTACGGAGGTTCTCATAAAGTTTTTTCAGAAAAAAATTTGGGTGCTTCGAGGCGCCAGATCCATGGGCTAATACACACGAAAAATCAGGAAATTAAAAAATGGCATGTAAATGCATAAATAGACGTTAAAAATGGTGTGAGTATACGTGGTGGTTACCCAACTCATTACTACGGATCTCATAAAGTTTATTTCAGAAAATAATTTTGGGTGCTTCGAGGCACTAGATACATGGGCTAATTAATACACATGAAAAATCAAGAAATTTGCATAATTCCTAAAAAAAAAGGCCTATGAGTGTGAAAATAGGCGTTAAAAAAATGAGGTGAGTATACGTTGTGGTTCCCCAATTCACTACGGTGGTCCTCATAAAGTTTTTTCAAGAAAAAATAAAGGTTCTCCTAGGCGCTTGATCCATGAGCTAATACACGCGAAAAATTGAAGAATTTGCGAAATTCCTAAAAAGGGGTTTATAAATGCAGAAATGAGCGTTAAAAATAGTGTAAGTATATATGGTGGTTCCCTAACTCATTACGAAGGTCCTCATAAAGGTTTCTCAGAAAATGATTTTGGGTGCTCCAAGACACCAGATCTATGCTAATTACACACGACAAATCGAGGAATTTGAGTAATTTCTAAACAATGCCTGTAAATGCGAAATAGGCATTAATAAAATGATGTAAGTATACATGGTGGTTCTCCAACTCATTACAGAGGTCCTCATAAAGTTTTTTCACAAAAATTATTGGGTGTTCTGAGGCGCCAAATCAATGGATTAACACACAACAAAAATCGAGGATCTGCGTAATTCCTAAAAAGGGGCTTGTAAATGAGGAAATAGGCGTTAAAAATTGGTGTAAATATACGTGGTGGTTCTCTAACTCATTACAGAGACATAAAGAATTTTTAGAAAAAATAATAATAGTGGAACTATACGTAACGATTCCCCAATTCATTACGGAGGTCTTTATGAAGAATTTTCAAAAAAATAAATTGGGTGCTACGAGACCCTGATCCATGGACTAATACACATGAAAAATCAAGAAAATCGCGTAATTCCTAAAAGTTAGTTTGTAAATGCGAAAATATGCCCGAAAAAATAATAGGACTATGTGTAACGCTTACCCAACTCATTACGAAGGTTCTTATAAAAAAAATTCATAAATTTTTTTGGGTGCTCCAAGGCGCCAGATCCATGGGCTAATACACACAAAAAACCAAGAAAGTCGTGTAGTTCCTAAAAGTTGGCTTGTAAATGCGAAAATATGCCTTAAAAATGGTGAGACTATATGTAACACTGCCCCAACTCATTACGGAGTTCCTCATAAAGTTTTTTGAGAAATTTTTTTTGGGTGCTTTGAGGTGCCAGATCCATGGACTAATACACACAAAAAACAAGAAAGTCACGTAATTCGTAAAAGTTGGCTTGTAAATGCGAAAATATGCTTGAAAAAAATGGAGAGACTGTACGTAATGCTTCCCCAACTCATTACGGAGATCCTTGTAAAGTTTTTTCAATTTTTTTTTTGGGTGCTTCGAGGTGACAGATCCATGGGCTAACACACACGAAAAATCAAGAAAGTCTTCTAAGTCCTAAAAGTTGGTTTGTAAATGCAAAAATATGCCTGAAAAAAATGGTTGGACGGTATGTAATCCTTTCCCAACTTATTATAAAGGTCCTCATAAAGTTTTTTTAAAAAAAAAAAATTGGATGCTCCAAAGCACCAGATCCATAGGCTAGCACACAAGAAAAATTGAAAAAATTTACTTCCCATAAAATGGCTCCTAAATGTTTTAAAATGCCGCATATCATGGTGAAGCTATATATACTACTCACACAACTCCTTATAGAGGGTCTCGTAAAACTTTTTCAAAAAAGAAATTTCCCAAAACCATTTCACTAAATATTCATGAGTTAACACACACAAAAGTTTCTTAAAATCACCTAATTCCCTAATTTTTAAAAATGAAGATTTGAAATTTGTAGTCGTACCTTCCATATCATTTGTGTTGTTATGAGACTTTCAAAAATTTTAGTCTCAAATATACTTTAACCGTTTAACGTTTGTAGGATTATAAAAACTTCTCATTAAAGATAACACTTCATTCTTTTATGTGCAGTGTGCAGTTGTGTCAATAATACACACAAAATGAAACATAGCAACTTCTGTATTATGCATATAGGAATATACAGTTCATGTCTACGAGATGAATTTGACTTCCAAATCTAACTATGATCCTTTGTTATTTCTCTCTATACAATTTTAATCTCCAACACTATTGTAAATCATCAGAAATATTCATCTATACAACTCTAATCTCCAATACTATATATCGTAAACTACAATCAGAAGAGGCTACTCACTTTCCCAGATCAGAGAATAAAGTCTTGTGACAAGTGACTACAAGTATGTTCATTCACAGAATCTACCAGATTGTGGACTTTCACAAGATAAGCCAGACTGCGGGCATGCATTTGTTTAAGATGAGCTTGAGTCAGAGGCATCGGAAGAAGAATCATACGGCATTTCACCAATTGTGGCAACAGAATCCTCACAAGGACTTTCGAACAGAAAGTCATGTGCAGTTCCTTCACACGTCTCGGTGTTTTCCTCAGTGTCAGAAACAAAGAATTCAACATCTGTGGTTAGAGAATCCTCCTCCTCACTAGAACTTCCAAACAGAGACTCATAAAAAGTTCTTCTCCACATCTCGGTTTTTTCCTCATTGTCAGAAACAGGGAATCTCCCTTCAGCTTTCTGTTTTACAGCTTCAGCACAACTATCAATGAAGGAATAAGTAGCTGATAACATTCTTAGATAAGTTTCTCCATCTGCACTGGATTCTCTAACATCTTGAAGTTCCTGCAAGGTTTTATGACTTGCCCCAGAATCTACCATATCTTGATCCTCCCTACCACCCTCAAAGTTAGTAACTGAGGGCAACTCCTCTTTTTCCCTGACAATCACTGATCTCTTATCAGTTGGCAATGAACCAGGATTAGCACATATAGCAGGAGACACAGTTGTCTTATGGCACTCAAGAGGTGCAACTCTGGAATGCTGCTTGCCTTCCGCTTTGTCCTGTTTATTTAATGATTCAAGAGGATATAAGGATGTTGGCCTGGCTAAATGCCTGTACAAAGCAAAGGCAGCAAGATTATTAGATGCCAAGATCCATTCCTCCATCCTCTATCCAACTTTTTCAAACAATTCCATACATGAAAATGATACATAAAATTAAAACTGAAAATAAAACTAAAAAGGGAAAGACAACTCAAATATTGCAAAAATTAAAAACAAAAAAGAAAGACAAGAATTAAAGAGAGTAAACAGCTACTTTATCTAAGATTAATTTGTACAAGAAAATCAT
>JAJOOO010006185.1:0-15970 GCA_029582685.1 Solanum piurae
TGTGTCTTTTAAATGGTTTTATAAAGAATGTTGACTTAGTATGTTATAATGTAATGATAAAACCCTTGTCTATGGTAACTCTTAGGAACACTTAGGTGTATATGAAGAGGTTGTATGGGCGGTCACTTCATTATTCACTTAAGTGTGGCTTAGGGTGACTTGAGATGGAGGCTTAAATGGTAATGAAGGAGTTTCTTTGCTATCTTGTTTAAGTATTGTACACTTGTGTTAATTGAGTTGTAAATGATTTGAATATGGTCTTATTTGTGAATGGTGACTTGAAATGTGGGTTTATGCTTGTGGTTGTAAAGGTCTGTTAAAGAAGGTCTTAAAGGCATACATTCCTTGTAAATGTCCGTTGTGCATGTTTTCTTGCATGGTCATCATACTTAATACTTATTGTACTAATTCCATATTTCTCTACTGTTACAAGTGTAGGTGGTGGAAAGTGAGAAGATCTTTTAAGGAAGCTTGGGATATTGACTCTACTCAAGAAGCTTGGTATGTCCTCATATATTCGAGGATATAGTTGTTATCTTTCTAGTATTTTCCATTTAGACATTGTATAAGACTTATATTTTCTACTGTTGTAAAGGGCCGTGTCCCTAAGATATTTTATTCGTGTCTAAGATGGTACATGAGACTTAGAAATTCTACTTCTTTACATTTGAAAGATTTTATGAGTATTATGGATTTGCTTTTAAAAGTGTTTTTATTCCTTACGGTTTTTATTATCGAATGCGATGAATGAATGCTAAGAGGCTTGTATTAGACCTCCGAGAGGTCGAGTACGCCGGTTACGACTAGGGGGTGCTCTCGGGTCGTGACAGTGAGTGTTGAATAAATTCTTGTGCTCAAAATCATATTCATTGTATGAAAAAGAGATTTCGTTTAAATTAAGGGCACTAGTTACATTGTCGGAAAGTTGGTACCTTGGTAATAGTAAAACTTTGCATGTTGTGTGTTGATTGGTCGATCTTTGTCATGTTTTGATCCGCAAAAGTTAGCTTGTTGAGTCTGAGAGAAAAGATTTGCACCCAAAAAGAGTGTCGGAGTAGGAGCCATGTGATTGCTTGTGCTTGAATTGCTTGCTTCTATACAAGTGTCATTTAGAGTCTTAGTGCGTCGCTTGAGGACAAACAATGAATTTAAGTTGAGGGTGTTGATATACCGTGAGTTTATCGTATTTTTAATACATTTCACTGAAAGAGTTGTGTCTGTCTAGGGCTATTTTGTACTGGTTTTAATGCATTTTTATCATGTTTGCAGGAAATATGTTCAGATGTGGAAACTGAGAGACACAGCTGAAGGATGTGCAAAAAAGGGCATCTACAGAGGTGATCTACGGACCGTAGGTCCATTCATGCTCCATAGATGGTGACCGTAGATGAGCAGGCAAGGCTTGAAGGTAAATCAGGGAATTCTTGACTAAGTGTGGAACCACGGATGCAAAACACAGACCGTAGATCGACCTACAGGGCCGTACTGTTGTTCTGTCAAATCATTCAGAGAGGGGTTTCAGTACCTGATTTTGAATATTATAAGTATGGAGCTATGGAGGATGATCCACGGTCCGTACTGTGGATCCGTCGATTGATTCAGAGAAGTGGAGATTTTGAAGATTGAAAAATTGCCCAAGTCCTGAGCCACAGAAGGGACCTACGGACCGTAGATCAATCCACGGTCCGTAGGTTAGTGTCATAGATCGAAGACGCGTCCTGAAACATTATTTCCTTATTTCCTTTCCTTTTTAGTTAGGACTTGTTTTTCTATATATAGGGCATGTAAACCTCATTTTTAAGGGTTAGACATTATTACTTTTATTCTAGTTCTTGACTTTGGAGATTAACTTGCAACTTTAGCAATTCTTAATTTCCTAAGTTCGTGTTGAAGATATTGATTTGGAAATTCAAGTTGAAATTCTGAGTTTATACTTCTCATTACGTAAGTTCATTAGTTCTTCTTCTAAATATATGAATTATGTTCTTGCTAATATGGGTAACTAAATCCACAACTAGGGTCAAAGTATGAATAGTCACTAAGCAATTCTTGAATAGTGTTGTTGCATGCATTGATAATTCTTTCGTTTAGAAGTCTTTTTAATGAGTGCACACGTTAGAACTTGCCTTGTTGCTACTTGCCGGACCAATGAGGTAGTTATTAAGAAAATAATTATCAACATAGATTTAGTGTGATACTATCTAATAGTCTAATGTAGATTGGTGCGAGGGTGAAAACTAAGCCATACATCGATGTGATGTCTAATATGAGGTAAAGGTAAGAGTTCGTAAATTATACACACGTAGTCGGACCAAGGTGCGGGGTAAAATTCTCTAGTTGCTGGACCAAGGAATTAGAGATACCTAACTTATCACTTTGCATGTAATACACTAGGAAAGGATTGGTATTACTAGGATTACCGCGTTATGAGCTTATGGGGAACACGTACACCCTAGTTACTTTCTCATCTTGATAACAACTAAAGTTTGAATCTTGCTCACTAAATACTTACATAATTTCCTGAATTTATTTCACAAATCCCCCCCTCGTTAATTACTTGTTTTCGGAAATACATTGACTAAACAAATATAATCGTCAGTTAAGTTTAAGTCTAAACCATACTACTTGTGGGATCGACCCCAACCTACAAGTTGGGTTCTTTACTTGATAATGATCAATTATGCTTCTTTAGGGAGGTGTAATTTGAGTGTATCACACTCGTTCGTATAAATAAAGTATTAGACATCTACATGTCATTTTATCGGTTTCCTTGATTATATGTCCGCATGTATGAATTCTTATTCTTCTTTGGGTGATGTAACTTAAAATATCACAGGACACCCTTATTACTTGTAACCAGCCCTCTTTCCCCACTAAAGTTATTATGAAAAATCTTTAATGTAACTCACGATCTTCAAATCTCTCTAATATAACTTAAATGTTTAAACTATTAGAACACTTTGTTTTTGAAATTCTTCTTTTAAAAATTATCTAGCAACCAAGTTAGGAACTAAGTAAATCACCTTAAACTTGTTCTGAATATATAGGTTAGGTTATCTTTCTAAAATTTGAGTTAACTTATCAAACTTATTTGGAAGAACATATGAGGTTCCATGAGATATTTACATATTAAACGAAAGTGATTATGGGGTTATGAGAACAAGACTACAAACGGGCCAAGATTGGCAACATGACAACAATAACTTATAGGTGTTATAAATCCATGACATGAATTACTATGCATTCTACTCCCAAACTATAATTGGGATGTATTGTCACGACCCAGGGGTACCCCCTAGACGTAACGTGGCATACTCGACCCCAAAGGGGTCTTACACAAGCCCTTTGCATCATAACATAGGTAATAGAATTAAAAATACGGAATAATTTAAACTTTTACAATCGAAGTCCTATTTCATAAAAGCAACAAGCGGAAGTCTTTCTATGCACTTTGTCTCAAACCATCTAATACAACTTTAGAATAAACTCTTGAATAAAAGTCTATGGAACACAGCCCATACAAAGTCTAAAATCATAAAAAAAATGACATAAGGAAATAAAGGGTTCGTCCTCGAAGCTATGAGGACTCACCAATTCTTCAATTCTTCTAAACCCTTGAAACTCTAGTCTCCAAAGAAACTCAAGCCTCCAACCCTACATTTGGTTAGAATGTAGGCAATATGCGTTAGTACAAAACGTACTAAGTATGAAAGCTAACACAACATCAAGAGAATCTCAAATGGTTAGTCAACATAAGACATAAGCATAAGAGACGATAACTTAATCACAATATAATCATCATAGTCATAGCATGGTCTCCAATATAAGCATCATATAAACACAAGTCACATAAGATATATTTAATTAGCATAGGAGATACATCATGTTCATGGACAAGTCTTTACTTAGACTTCCATGGTTACACTTCAACCTTAAGTCCTTCATGTTACAAGAGAACTACTTCACAAGCCACCTCCAAGTATACTTGTGCAATGCCCCGATGGCATCCCATACTACCATCCAAGCTAAGTACCTCTCTTTGGTCATTCTTGGGCATAGTCCACCTTCACATTCAAGACTTAGGTCTTCGTGTCATTTTAACCTTAAACTATATACTTGGTCAACTCTTAAGCTTCTCTATGCAATAAGGGTATCATACTTCTAAGTAACCCCAAGACACACATGTGCAATGCATGAAAGGCATCCCATACTACCCTTCACACTAAGCGTAGCCGTGAAGTCATCCTAGTCATATTCACCCTACTTTGGCCTCATTATTAGCTTAACTTTCATAACTAAGAAAATCTCTCACCTTTAGTCAACTATAACTAGGAAAGGCAACACCAGCACAATCCTATCTCACTACTTCTCTTTAATGACCCTAAGTCATACTTGTGCAATGCATGTACTGCCTTTAGGTCCTCATGCTAACATTTCTTTGTTTGGAACCTAGTTCCTCCCCTTAACTTTAAAACACTATGAGGTACTCTCTTAAGCACATCTTAGTTCATTAATAACTTGAACCCTATAAGATACTATCTTAAGTATGTCTAAGTTCACTACTAGCATGTATACTATGAGATACTTACTTATGCATGTTTAACTCCATTTATACATTGAACAGTATGAGTTACTTCATTATGTAAGTCTTAGTTCATTATGCTTTGAACACTATGAGAAGCTTCTCAAGCATGTCTTAGTTCATTAGACTTTGACCACTATAAGATGCTTCTCAAGCATGTCTTAGTTCATTGGATATGGAGATTGCTATTAGGAACCTTAACTCAACAATGTGAAGGATCCCATCTCATGAGACCTAAATTTGGGAAAACCCACACTCTACTATGTAAGAGTTCCCCCTTTAAATTGAATAGTCCTCACATCAACTAGGTGTGGCTCTCCTTTCTTCTTGGAGTCTGGACCCTATCTTGTGTGACACTCCACATCATTGTCAATATCCACTTGGAGCCAAACATACACCCCAAGGTTTACTAGTTAGGCCTTGCTTAACACTGATCTCTCATGGCAGGATGTCTTTGACAACCCATCCATGCTCAAGTGATTCTATCACTTTCATCTATCAAGCATTCATAAGGCATGTTAGGTGAGTATAGGCCTTTCACCACAATTCAATATGTTAGACTTCTATTCTCTTTAAGACTTTACTCTCAAACCCTTAGCATCAATAGTTAATCTCATTAGCTTCACCCTAAAACCCTAACTATTAGGATCACAACCATACTCTCATGGTTTATTTTTTAATCTCTTCTTTATACCAAGATTTCAAGGTAATTTGATCATCTCTCATTACTAGGTGTTCTAGTCTTAATTGATCATAAAGGTTCAATTCTAACTTTAAAAGTCAAGATCAATAATATACAATGGAGTCTAGTTCAATTCATGATTATATGATCATAACTTTGATCAATTTTAACACATAACATTGAATTAGGAAGATCACATATGAACCTTCAACTTTGCCCCTAAAGGCATAAACCCACAATAATCACATTCATCAATTTAGATAAGGGTTCATCATAGAAATCACATGAAATCATCACATTATAATCAATCAAATCTAAATCAATCAATATTGGGTGATATCCACTAGATTGGAATCACACCCAAACCCTACCCACAATGCAATCACAACCCTAGCTAGAATTGGGTTTTTGACTTCACAATTGGGGGGAATCTATGAGGGCTCCATGGGTGGAAGAACCAATGGATGAATAAGCTTCATATACCTTTAATCAATTCCCTAAACAAAGATTGAATCCATGGATGAATTCGACCCTAGCTTCTGTCCCTCTTCTCTTCTCTTCTTCTTCTTCTTCTTCTATTCTAGAGAGATGATTTTTGGAGATAGTTTGGGGGCTTTAGATGAATGAGTTCTAATGATTAGTTTAGGGTTTATTTAAGCTTATATAGGTGGTTAAATAACCTATTAACCGACCTACATTAACCCCTAATTAATAACTAACTTAACCCCTAAACACTCAACTTAAAAGTAAAACCTGAAAACTGGCAGCATCCACGACCTGGCCATCAACAGACAATAGATTGAACTACTGTCCGTGGTTTGGTCTCGTGGTTTGTGTCACAGACTCATATTTTGTAGGCCAACTCAGACCTGATCCACGACCATGAACCACGGGGCGTAGATCAGTCTACTGAGTATGGTTTGCAACCGTGAATCACACTTTTTGACAGTTTTTGGGGACTGCTTTGGGGTCCTCCTCAAGGACCCCTTGGGTGGTCCTTGGGGAGTCGTACCCGGACGTTTAACCCCTAAACATGTCCTTCGGGAGCCATTTATCTTGAGTTTAACCCTCATACGACACTCCAAAACTCTACTACAAGACCCTACAACACACTAGTTCAACTCACTAGTTTAGTCTAGAACTCACTAGATCAACTAACTAATTTACGGGGTGTTAAATTATCCCCCACTTGGGAACATTCTTCCTCGAATGACACTTTAAACACTTCATAAAGTCTTAAATCTAGCTTAGCAGCCCATTATGCATGTACTACATCTAATGCACACTGTCAAGGAAGAAAACTTCAATTCCGAGCTAAACACATTCAATGTGACACAAGGGAGTAGGAACTACTTCTACCAACCCAAAATGCAGCAAACTCTATATTTATTCATTCTCAAGGAGGAACTAACATCTCCTAGCTAAAACATGCTCAACATATACACATGAAGCCTAAATGCAAAGTTCATCTCATAAAGCATTTATTCATTGAGGAAATCTTTCAACTCAAAATCTAGGACATGCTCATAGTCAAACTCATGAAGCCTATATGCAACTCTACTCACATGCACCACAACATGAGGGAACAAAGCATAAAAGTCATTTCTAACAAGACCTAAGAAATTTCATGAACATGCATCACATAAGAAGATCATGGAAACATACTATTCACACATGACTTCACATAAAATAAAATCAAGAGGAACTTATCATCTCAAGCTTGAATGAGAGAAATAGAAAGGATGAGGACATCGGAACATCTCATTGGCCCTTGGCCTCCGAAGTAGCACTCCTGACCATATTCCTTACTAAAGAACACTCCTTACTAATATATGGGATAACTTCCTTGTTTTTCTATTTCTTGACTTGCCGGTCCAAGACTCTACAGGTACTTCTAAATTAGAGAGGTTCTCAATAAGCAACTAAATCTCTCAAGCAACCCTACTAACCCCACTCAAGATCTCACATGAGCCTAAAAAACCGGGACTAAACTTCTCATACTCACCACACCTCTCAAGGTGAACATTTCTAGGAACTCTAATTCATGAACATCACTTAGATTTCACATCATCACACAAAATGATTCTAAACCAGGGTGAATTACACTTCTATCCTTCTTAGAAGAGTCTATTCACTCAACCCATCTAGGCATTACTCAAACACCCTATTCAACCAATCTATCAACATACCTCAGAACTCATCATAGCTAAGTCGGGTTCTACCAACAATTAAACATAACCACACAATAACCTTGCTAGATAGGCACACTATCCCGCATTTGGGAGTAATCCTACACAAACTTTTCTAAACATCATGCATACTAAAAACAACTTCGAAGTCTATAATCTCAAGTCTTACCAAGTCATATAGACATAATTGGAATCTCAAGCAGCCTTTATCCCTCACTCCTTATAGCATAAACCCTCCTAATAGTCACATCTTAAAGACTATCGGATAAGGGATAAGAGAGAGAGCTTATAGATCTATGGCACAACTTGGAGAATGAAGAAGTGATATTTTCCCTAAGCATCCAATAGCCCCCTATTCATAAACTTTTCGCGACTCACCCCCATGAATAAGACTCTACTTAGACGTGGTTTGAGACATCCTCAAATTTTCCCAAAAGCTTATGCTCTGATACCAAGTTTGTCACGACCCAGGGGTACCCCCTAGACGTAACATGGCGTACTCGACCCCGAAGGGTTCTCATACAAGGCATTTGCATCATAACATAGGTAATAGAATTAAAAAATATGGAATAATTTAAAACTTTTACAATCGAAGTCCTATTTCATAAAAGCAACAAGCAGAAGTCTTTCTATACTCTTTGTCTCAAACCATCTAATACAACTTTAGAATAAACTCTTGAATAAAAGACTATAGGACGCAACCCATACAAAGTCTAAAAACATAAAGAAATGACATAAGGAAATAAAGGGTTCGTCCTCGAAGCTATGAGGACTCACCAATTCTTCAATTCTTCTAAACCCTTGAAACTCTAGCCTCCAAAGCAACTCAAGCCTGCAACCTTACATTTGGGTAGAATGTAGGCAATATGCGTTATTACAAAACGTACTAAGTATGAAAGCTAACACAACATCAAGAGAATCTCAAATGGTTAGCCAACATAAGACATAAGCATAAGATACAATAACATAATCACAATATAATCATCATAGTCATAGCATGGTCTCCAAGATAAGCATCATATAAACACAAGTCACATAAGAAATATTTAATGTACATAGGAGATACATCATGTTCATGGCCTAGTGTTTACTTATACATCTATGGTTACATACTTCAACCTTAAGTCCTTCATGTTACAAGAGAACTACTTCACAAGCCACCTCCAAGTATACTTGTGCAATGCCCCGATAGCATCCCATACTACCATCCAAGCTAAGTACCTCTCTTTGGTCTTTCTTGGGCATAGTCCACCTTCACATTCAAGACTTAGGTCTTCATGTCATTTTAACCTTAAACTATATACATGGTCAAGTCTTAATCTTCTTTATGACATAAGGGTACCATACTTCTAACTAACCCCAAGACACACTTCTGCATTGCATGAAAGGAATCTCATACTACCCTTCACACTAAGCATACCCTTGAAGTCATCCTAGTCATATTCACCCTACTTTGGCCTCATTATTAGCTTAACTCTCATAACTAAGGAAATCTCTCACCTTTAGTCAACTATAACTAGGAAAGGCAACACTAGCATAATCCTATCTCTCTACTTCTCTTTAATAACCCTAAGTCATACTTGTGCAATGCATGCATACCACTCTATAATACTATACATGCTAAGTACTACCTTTAGGTCCTCATGCTAAGACTTCTTTGTTTGGAACCTAGTTCCTCTCTTTAACTTTAGAATACTATGAGGTACTCTCTTAAGCACATCTTAGTTCATTAATAACTTGAACCCTATGAGATACTATCTTAAGTATGTCTAAGTTCACTACTAGCATGGAAACTATGAGATACTTACTTAAGCATGTCTAACTCCATTTATACATTGAACAGTATGAGTTACTTCATTATGTAAGTCTTAGTTCATTATGCTTTGAACACTATGAGATGCTTCTCAAGCATGTCTTAGTTCATTAGACTTTGAACACTCTGAGATGCTTCTCAAGCATGTCTTAGTTCATTATGCTATGAACACTATGAGATGATTCTCAAGCATGTCTTAGTTAATTGGATATGGAGATTGCTACTAGGAACCTTAACTCAAATATGTGAAGGATCCCATCTCATGAGACCTAACTTTGGGAAAACCCACACTCTACTACGTAAGAGTTCCCTCTTTAACTTGGATAGTCCTCACATCAACTAGGTGTGGCTCTCCTCTCTTCTTGGAGTCCAGACCCTATCTTGTGTGACACTCCATCTCATTGTCAATATCCACTAGGAACCAAGAATACACCCCAGGGTTTACTTGTTAAGCCTTGCTTAACACTCATCTCTAATGGAAGGATGTCCTTGACAACCCATCCATACTCAAGTGATTCTATCACTTTCATCTATCAAGCATTCATAAGGCAGGTTAGGTGAGTATATGCCTTTCACCACAATTCAATCTATTAAACTTTTATTCTCTTTTAGACTTTACTCTCAAAGCCTTAGCATCCATAGTTAATCTCATTAGCTTCACCCTAAAACCCTAACTATTAGGATCACAACCATACTCTCAAGGTTTCTTTCCTAATCTCTTCTTTATACCTACATTTGAAGGTAATTTGATCATCTCTCATTACTAGGTTATTTTAGTCTTAATTGATCATAAAGGTTCAATTCTAACTTTAAAAGTCAAGATCAATAATATACAATGGAGTCTGTTTCAATTCATGATTATATTATCCTAACTTTGATCAATTTCAACACATAACATTGAATTAGGAAGATCACATATAAACCTTCAACTTTGCCTCTAATGGCATAAACCCACAATAATCAAATTCATCAATTTAGATTAGGGTTCATCATAGAAATTTCATGAAATCATCACATTATAATCAATCAAATCTAAATCAATCAATATTGGGTGATATCCACTAGATTGGAATCACACCCAAACCCTACCCACAATGCAATCACAACCCAAGCTAGAATTGAGTTTTTGACTTCACAATTGGGGTAAATCTATGGGGGATCCATGGGTGGAATAACCCATGGATGAATAATCTTCACATACCTTTAATAAATGCCCTAAAAAAATCTTTAATCCATGGATGAATTCGACCCTAGCTGCTGCCCCTCTTCTCTTCTCTTCTTCTTCTTCTTCTATACTAGAGAGATGATTTTTGGAGAGTGTTTGGGGGCTTTAGATTAATGATTTCTAATGATTAGTTTAGGGTTTATTTAAGCTTATATAGGTGGTTAAATAACCTATTAACCGACCTACATTAACCCCTAATTAATAACTAACTTAACCCCTAAACCCTCAACTAAAAACTAAAAGCTTAAAACTGGCAGCATCCACGACCTGGCCATCTACGGACAATAGATTGAACTACTGTCCGTGGTTTGGTCTCGTGGTTTGTGTCACAGACTCATATTTTTTAGTCCAACTCAGGCCTGATCCACGACCATGAACCACGGGGCGTAGATCAGTCTACTGAGCGTGGTTTGCAACCGTGAATCACACTTTTTGACAGTTTTTGGGGACTGCTTTGGGGTCCTCCTCAAGGACCCCTTGGGTGGTCCTTGGGGAGTCTTACCCGGAAGTTTAACCCCTAAAGATGTCCTTCTAAGTATGGGAGCCATTTATGTTGATTTTAACCCTCATACGACACTCCAAAACTCTACTACAAGACCCTACAACACACTAGTTCAACTCACTAGTTTAGTCTAGAACTCACTAGATCAAATAACTAATTTACGGGATGTTACAGGTATGGGGCCTATTGCCTATATTTTTACGTATGAGACACAAATAGCCACAAGTTGGCGAATATGATACCGGTTCAATACTGGAAGGCACCACCATTGCTAGCATTTGGTTGGGTATGTCATGCATTTGCATCTATATCTATATATATATATATATATATACACATATATATATGTGTGTGTATTCACGACATAAAATTATACGAGCATACCATGCATATTTAAATAGTAAGGGGGGAAATGTCAGCCATGGATATTATTTGAGTTTCAGTTTCAGGTGGTATATTTATTACCCTTTTTACAGTAAATATTTATGATTCTAATTCCCTCTTTACATACCAGTACATTTTTATTCGTACTGACGTCCCTTTTCTTGGGGACGCAGCTTTTTGTATCGTGCGAACAGGTACATGCAGTGACTCTAATCGACCCACCCGCTAGGATTCACGTTCAACTGTGAGTTGGTAAGGTCCATCTTATCCTGGGCTATCAAAGGATGTTTACTTTTGTTGTACATTTTGGGTATAGTCGGGGCCATGTCCCGACAATGCTTATATTACTCATAGAGGCTTTTGTGGACACAATATTTTGGGTTTTCTTTTGTATGTTTCAATCTCCAACCCATAGTCTTGGAATGTATATATATATGTGTGTAAGTAGGTATGTCTTCAGTTGTGGCCTTGTCGGCTAGCTAGTACATCTTTATTTTTTTGGCTTGCCTACAATTGTTTGTATGGTTTATTCTCATTTAGGTCATGACTTTCAGGGTCAAGGATTCACTTTTTAGAGGTTGTGCTGCCCAATCATTTTGTCTCACAGCTTGGTTAGCTAGTATGCTTTAGTGGGTAACTTGTTCTAATAGGGTATCTAGTGCCAGTTACGCCCCCTACTTCGGGGCATGCCATGCACCAAGGAATAGAGGTGAGCTCAAGAATAAGAATTCACGAAACTTTAGAGCTAGAACTGCACAGTCTTAAGGTAGTGTGGTACAAGGAGGTAATGGGACTCCTGCATATGCTAAGTGTGGTAGGAACAACTTAGAAGTGTGTCGTGATGGCTCCACTAGTTGTTTCAAGTGGGGTCAGAATGGTCACTTCATGAGAGAGTGCCCTAAGAATGGGCAAGAAAATTGTAATGGGGGGAATAGAGCCCAATCTTCTTCACTGGCGCAGCCAGACAGAGCTGCACCTAGAGGAGCTACTTCAGCTACAGCAGAGGAACAAATTGTCTGTATGGTATCACCAATCTCCAAGAGGAAGAAAATCCGCCGGATGTTGTCACTAGTATGATTAAAATCTTTTCTTTTGATGTATATGCTTTGCTAGATCCAGGCGCAAGTCAATCTTTTGTGACTCCTTATGTTGCTATGAATTTCAAGATCCTTCCTGAGAAACTTCTTGAGCCCTTCAGTGTTTCCACACCTGTTGGTGAGTCTATTCAAGCTGAGCAAGTTTATCGTGATTGTACCATTTTTTTCAATCACAAGGACACCACGTCTGACTTAGTCGAGTTAAACATGGTAGATTTTGATGTTATTCTAGGAATGGACTGGCTTCATGCCTGTTATACCTCAGTTGATTGTAGGACTCGAGTAGTTAAAATTCAGTTTCCGAATGAGCCAGTTATTGAGTGGAGGAGTAGTTCAGCAGTGCCTAAGGAACGTTTTATTTTGTACCTTAAGGATAAAAAGTTAGTTTCCAAAGGGTGGATCTATCACTTAATCCGAGTTAATGAATCTTGTGTTGAAACATAACCTATTTAGTCAATTCCATTTGTGAGTGAGTTTCCAGAGGTATTTCAAGATTATCTTCCAGGAGTCCCTCATAAGAGTGAAATAGACTTCTATACAGATATTCTTCATGATACTTGTCATATCTCTATTCTGCCATATAGAATGGCTCCAGCTGAGTTGAAAGAATTAAAAGAACATTTGAAAGATATTCTTGAGAAAAGCTTCATTTGACCAAGTGTCTAACCTTGGGGCGATCCGGTCCTATTTGTGAGGAATAAATATGGTTCTCTTCGAATGTGTATAGATTACCGTTAGTTTAACAAGGTTACTATCAAGAATAAGTAGCCTCTTCCAAGAATCGATGATATTTTCGATCAACTTCAGGGTGCCACTTGTTTTTCTTACATAGACCTCACATCAGGCTATCATCAGTTGAGAGTAAGTGAAAGTGACATCCCTAAAATAGCTTTCAGGACCCGTTATGCTCATTATGAGTTCATGGTTAGGTCTTTTCGCCTAGCTAATGCTCATGAAACGATCATGGATCTTATGAATAGAGTATTTAAGCCTTATCTTAATATGTTTTTTAACGTATTCATTGATGACATTCTAATCTATTCGAGGAATAAGAAAGATCATGCTAGTCATCTCAGAGTAGTTCTTCAAACTCTCAAGGATAGAGAGTTGTATGATAAATTCTCTAAGTGTGAATTTTGGCTTGAGTCTGTGGCATTCTTGGGTCACATTATTTTTGGCGATGGGATTGGAGTTGACACTCATAAAATTGAGGCAGTGCAACACTGGCCTAGACCCATATCTCCAATAGATATTAGGAGCTTCTTGGAATTGGCTGGTTATTATAGGAGGTTTGTCGAGGGTTTTTAATCTATTTCATCCCCGTTTACTAAGCTGACTCAGAAAATAACAAAGTTTCATTGGTCTGAAGCTTGAGAAGAACTTTCAGGAGTTGAAAACTAGGTTGACTACTGCCCTAGTATTGACTTTACCTGAAAGTACGCAAGGTTCCGTGATATATTGTGATGCATCAAGAGTTATATTGGGTTGTGTATTGATGCAGAATGGAAAGGTTATAGCTTACGCCTCCAGAAAGCTTAAGGTTCACGAGAGTAATTACCTAACCCATGATCAATAGTTGGTTGTTGTAGTGTTTGTTTTGAAAATATGGCGTCACTATCTCTATGGTGTTCATGTTGATGTGTTCACCGATCACAAGAGTCTTAAGTATGTATTTCGTCAGAAAGAGATTAATCTGAGAAAAAGGAGGTTGTTGGAGTTACTCAAGGATTATGACATGAGCATTCTCTAGCACCCTAGTAAAGTTAATGTTGTTGTTGATGCCTTGAGCAGGTTGTCTATGGATAGTACTTCCCATACAGAGGAAGAAAAGTAAGATTTAGCCAAAGATGTGCACATACTTGCACGATTGGGGGTCCGGTTAATGGATTTCAATGAAGGGTGAGTAGTGGTGATTTATGGGGCTGAATCGTCACTAGTGTCGAAGTGAAAGAGAAACAAGACCAAGACCTTGTTTTTCTTGAATTGAAGGCAAATATTCATAAGCATAAGGTGATGGCGTTTGAACAAGGGGAAGATGGTGTATTGAGGTATCAAGGTCGATTGTGTGTGCCAAAGGTGGATAAACTTCAAGAGAGGATCATGGAGGAAGTTCATAGTTCCAAATACTCTATCCATCCTTGTTCCACAAAGATGTATCGTTACTTCAGAGAAGTATATTGGTGGAGTAACATGAAGAAGTGTATTGCAGAGTTCGTTGCTAATTGCCCGAATTGGCAACAAGTCAAGGTAAAGCACCAGAGGCAGAATATAGAGATTCAGGAATGGAAGTGGTAGATGATAAATATGGATTTGATTACTGGTTTACCGCGGTCTCACAGGCAGCATGATTCGATTTGGGTAATTGTAGATCGAATGAATAAATTTGCCCATTTCTTACCGGTAAAGAATACTTTTACAACAAAGTATTATGCCAAGTTATATATTCAAGAGATAGTCTGACTTCATAGAGTTCCGGTGTCCATTATTTCATATAGAGGTACGTAATTCACAACAAAATTTGGAAGTCTTTCCAGAATGGTGTGTGTTCGAAAGTAAATTTGAGTAGTGCTTTCCATCCTCTGATAGATGGTAAAGCAGAGTGCACAATTCAGACTTTAGAGGATATTTTGAGGGCGTGTGTGATCTATTTCAAGAGTAATAGCGATGATCACTTACCTATCATCGATTTTTCTTACAATAACAGTTATCACTCTAGCATCCAGATGGCTCCATATGAGGCTCTTTATGGTAGAAGATGTAGATCTCATATTGGATTGTTTGAGGTTGGTAAAGCTCTGTTGATAGAACCAGACTTGGTTCATCAAGTTATGCAGAAAGTGAAGACTATTCAAGAAAGGTTGAAAACAGCACAGAGTTGTAAAAAAATCCTATACAGATGTTACGGGAAGAGACTTAGAGTTTGAGGTGGATGATTGGGTTTACTTGAAATTTTCACCCATTAAGGTTGTTATGAGGTTTGGAAAAAAGGGGAAACTCAGTCCACGGTATAATTGTCCTTACATAATTGTCCTTACAGAATATCCAAGAGGATTGGCAATGTAGCCTACGAGTTGGAGCTACCATTAGAGCTAGTAGCAATCCATCCGGTGTTTCACATTTCTATGTTGAAGAAGTGTATGTGCGATACTTCACTTATTATACCAACTGAAAATTTTGGTATTAAAGATAACCTGTCTAATGAGGATATTCCCGTTAGCATCAGTCAAGTACTTATGGAGGAATCAGTTTGTTGAGGAAGCTACATGGGAGGCTGAGGAGGATATGAAGAAGAGATATCCACATCTCTTTAAGCCCGGATAAATTCCTAATGAAGGTACTAATTCATTTCTTGGTACTTTTTAAGTTGAATTATTGTGTTAAATTTCATGTTGGGTGTTTGAATTGAGTGTTAGATGTTACCACCCTTAGTCTACTTAGAGTAAACTCTTTCTAGAATGAATGTTCCCAATAGGAGATATTGTAAAATCCCTCCTTA
>JAJOOO010006186.1:0-17395 GCA_029582685.1 Solanum piurae
CATTGCACAAGTAGACTTTGAGAGGAAGCATGATATTTTATGATATTATGAATATGATGTTGATGTCATGTTTTAAACAGTTTTCAAGCTTTATATATTGCATGTGTTTTATTGCTTTATATATTGAGTTCAGTCTTTCATGAGTTGAATAGAGCCAAGGCAAGTGTTCTTTGTATTACTTTCAAGCTTAAGTTGTTGTTAGCGGTCCATCTCGCATACTCGTACATTTCATGTACTGATGCCAGTTGGCCTGCATCTTAGTATGATGCAGACGCAGGTACCCAGGATCAGCATCTAGCACGTCGTTGATCCAGCTGAGCACTCTACAGTCAGTGGTGAGCCTCCTTGCTTCTGGAGGACTCAGTTATTTTGTGTTTCGTTGTTTGTTTTATTAGGGTGTTGTGGGGTCTGTCCCAACATCCATCTCAGTATTTTAGTGGCTTCATAGGCAGTTAGTCAGTTAGTTTTGAGTCTCTCATGCATGTATATATGTAAATATTCTATTTTGAGACTCGAGTTGCCGTTTTGGCCAGATGTTATCAGTTGGGTTGTTTTATAACCTTGCATTGCATTGAGTTATGCTGTTGAGTTAAGTTTCTGCTGAGTTAAGAAAGCCAGGCCAAGGGTTCTCTTGGGGTCCAACAATGGTCTTCGAGTGCCGGCCACGTCCAGGGTGTAGGCTCGGGGCATGACAAACTTTGTATCAGAGCACAGAGTTCAAGAGTCCTAGGGAGTCTATGAAGCCGTGTCTGTAGAGTCCTAGTTATCGGTGTGAAGCGCGCCACATCTATAATTGGGAGGCTGCAACATTTAGGAAGACTTCTCACTTCTTTCACACTCATCTCGTGCGTTAGAGTTTATCTCTGAAAAGTTCCTTTCTAATTCATGCTTGCGCATGTTTCAGATAGTCATGCCTCCACGAAGAGTTGACAGAGGTCGTTTTCCTAGACGTTATGTTGATGAACAAGAGTTACCTCATGCACCTGGAGTGCAGCATCAAGGGGAAGTTTCTAATGCCGAGTTCAGAGAGGCAATTAGAATTATGAGCCAAGCTGTAACTAATCAGATTGGTCAGTAAAGGGGAGCTCGACATGAAGGAGCTGATACTTCAAGTATTCATGAGTTCTTGGGAATGAATCCTCCGAGTTTCATGGGTTCGAGCACTACTGAGGATCCAGAGAACTTCATTGAGGAGCTGAAGAAGATTTTTGATGTAATGCATGTGGCAAATACTGAGCGGGTTGAACTAGCTGCGTATCAATTGAAGGATGTTTCTAGAACTTGGTTCGACCAGTGGAAAGAGGGCAGAGTTGAGAATGCACCACCTGCGAGTTGGGCCTGTTTTGAGGAAGTTTTCTTGGGGCGTTTCTTTCCTCGAGAATTGAGAGAGGCCAAGGTACGTGAGTTCCTCACACTTAAGCAGGATTCTTTGAGTGTTCATGAGTATGGGTTGAAGTTCACACAACTTTCCCGTTATGCTCCGGAGATGGTTGCGGACATGAGGAGTAGAATGAGCTTGTTTGTTGCTGGGCTGTCTCGTTTGTCGAGCAAGGAAGGTAGGGCTGCAATGCTTATCGGGGACATGGACATATCAAGGTTGATGGTATATGTACAGAAGGTTGAGGAAGAGAAGTTGAGGGACCGAGAAGAGTTCGGAAATAAGAGAGCTAAGACCGGTAATGAGTCCGGGCAGCAGAAGGGTAATTCAAACCGTCCGTCCTTTCAACAAAGGCAAAAGGGACCTGTTCCATCATTCGCTAGTGCACCTGCACCCAGAAATAAAAGTGAGTATACTGAACAAAATTTACAGAGTTTCAAAGCTAGACCTGCACAGTCTCAGAATAGTATGGCACAAGGAAGTAACCGGATTCCCGCATGTGCTAGGTGTGGTAAAGCCCACTCAGGGAAGTGTCGTCAGGGCCAGACAGGTTGCTTTAACTGTGGACAAGAGGGTCACTTCATGAAGGAGTGCCCTAAGGATAAGAAAAGTAGTGGATATTTAGGCAGTAGGGCCCAATCTTCTTCAGTTGCTCCCCCAGACAGGACGACACCTAGAGGAGCTACTTATAGTTCAGGCAGAAGAGCAAACCGCCTCTATGCAATCACCAGTCGCCAGGAGCAAGAGAACTCTCCAAATGTTGTTACTGATATGATTAAAGTTTTTTCTTTTGATGTGTATGCTTTGTTAGACCCAGGAGCAAGTTTATCTTTTGTAACTCCTTATGTTGCAAATAAGTTTGATGTTCTTCCTGAAAGACTTTGTGAACCCTTTTGTGTTTCTACACCTGTTGGGGAGTCTATTCTAGCAGTAAGAGTTTATCGTGATTGTCCTGTTTCTATCAATCACAAGAGCACCATGGCTGATTTGGTTGAGTTAGACATGGTAGATTTCGATGTCATATGTCATTCTAGGTATGGATTGGCTTCATGCTTGTTATGCATCGATAGATTGTAGAACTCGAGTGGTCAAGTTTTAGTTTCTGAGTGAACCAGTCCTAGAGTGGAGTAGTAGTTCAGCAGTGCCTAAGGGTCATTTCATTTCGTACCTTAAGGCGAGAAAGTTAGTTTCGAAGGGTTGTATCTATCACTTAGTCCGAGTTCATGACTCTAGTGTTGAGATACCTCATTCTCAGTCAGTTCCTATAGTAAGAGAGTTTCCAGAAGTTTTTCCTGATGATCTACCCGGAATTCCTCCTGAGAGAGAAATAGAGTTCGACATAGATCTCATTCCAGATACTCATCCTATCTCTATTCCGCCATATAGAATGGCACCAGCAGAGTTGAAAGAGCAGTTGAAAGATCTCCTAGATAAGAGTTTCATTTGACCAAGTGTCTCACCTTGGGGCGCTCCGGTCTTGTTTGTGAGAAAGAAAGATGGTTCCCTTAGAATGTGTATAGACTACCATCAGTTGAATAAGGTTACCATCAAGAATAATTACCCTCTTCCGAGAATTGATGATCTTTTCGATCAGCTTCAGGGCGCCACCTGCTTTTTGGAAATTGACCTCAGATCAGGCTATCATCAGTTAAGAGTAAGGGAATGTGATATTCCAAAGACAGCTTTCAGAACCAGATACAGTCATTATGAGTTTTTGGTCATGTCTTTTGGTTTGACCAATGCACCGACAACTTTCATGGACTTGATGACTAGAGTCTTCAAACCTTATTTAGATATGTTTGTTATCGTTTTCATTGATGACATACTAATCTATTCAAGAAATGAAGAAGATCATGCTAGTCATCTCAGAATAGTTCTTCAGGCTTTGAAAGATAAGGAGTTGTGTGCCAAGTTCTCTAACTGTGAGTTTTGGCTTAAGTCTATGGCATTCCTAGGCCACATTGTGTCCGGTGATGGAATTAAAGTTGATACTCGAAAGATTGAGGCAGTGCAGAATTGGCCTAGACCCACATCTCCAACTGAAATTAGGAGTTTCTTGGGATTAGCTGGCTATTATAGAAGGTTTGTAGAGGGGTTCTTGTCTATTGCATCTCCTTTGACCAAGTTGACTCAAAAGGCAGTGAAATTTCAATGGTCTGAAGCTTGTGAGAAAAGCTTTCAGGAATTGAAAAAGAGGTTGATTACTGCTCCAGTTTTCACCTTACCAGAAGGTATTCAAGGTTTCGTGGTGTACTGTGATGCATTTAGAGTTGGTTTGGGTTGTGTCTTAATGCAGAATGGCAAGGTTATAACTTATGCCTCCAGACAGTTGAAGGTTCATGAGAAGAACTACCTAACCCATGACTTAGAGTTGGCTGCTGTAGTGTTCGCTTTGAAGATATGGCGTCATTACTTGTATGGTGTGCATGTTGACATATTCACTGATCACAAGAGCCTTCAGTATGTGCTTACTCAGAAAGAGCTTAATCTCAGACAAAGGAGGTGGTTAGAGTTACTCAAGGATTATGACCTGAGTATTCTTTACCACCCAGGTAAGGCTAATGTTGTTGCTGATTCTTTAAGCAGGTTGTGTATGGGTAGTACCACCCACATTGAAGAAGGAAAGAAAGAGTTAGCAAAAGATGTGCACAGACTGGAACACCTGGGAGTCAGACTTGTAGATTCCACAGAAGGAGGAATAGCGGTGGCGAATGGGGCCGAGTCATCACTAGTGTCAGAGGTAAAAGGGAAACAAGATCAAGATCCCATTTTGCGTGAATTGAAGGCAAATGTTCAAAAGCAAAGAGTATTAGCTTTCGAACAAGGGGGAGATGATGTATTGAGATATCAAGGTAGATTGTGTGTACCCATAGTAGATGGACTCCAAGAGAGGATTATGGAGGAAGCTCATAGCTCCAGATATTCCATTCATCCGGGCTCCACAAAGATGTTTCGTGACTTGAGAGAAGTTTATTGGTGGAATGGCATAAAGAAGGGCATTGCAGAGTTTGTTGCTAAGTGTCCAAATTGCCAACAAGTGAAAGTCGAGCACCAAAGGCCCGGTGGTTTGTCTCAGAGAATAGAACTTCCGGAATGGAAGTGGGAGATGATCAATATGGATTTCATCACAGGGTTGCCGAGGTCTCGCAGAAAACATGATTCTATTTGGGTGATTGTCGATAGAATGAGAAAGTCAGCCCATTTTCTACCGGTAAAGACTACATATTCAACAGAAGATTATGCCAAGTTATATATTCAAGAGATAGTAAGACTTCATGGAGTCCCTGTCTCCATTATTTCAGATAGAGGTGCACAATTTACTGCACAGTTCTGGAAATCTTTTCAGAAAGGCTTGGGTTCAAAGGTGAACTTAAGTACTGTTTTTCATCCTCAGACTGATGGGCAAGCAGAACGTACTATTAAAACTTTAGAAGATATGTTGAGGGCTTGTGTGATCGATTTCAAAGGTAGTTGGGATGATCACCTACCTCTCATCGAGTTTGCCTACAACAACAGTTACCACTCTAGCATCCAAATGGCTCCTTATGAAGCTCTTTATAGGAGAAGATGTAGATCTCCTATTGAATGGTTTGAAGTTGGTGAAGCAGGGTTAGTAGGACCAGATTTAGTTCACTAAGCTATGGAGAAGTTGAAAGTGATTCAAGAGAGGTTGAAAAAGGCGCAGAGTCGTCAGAAATCCTACACTGATGTTAGGAGAAGGGCGTTAGAGTTTGAAGTAGATGATTGGGTATATTTGAAAGTGTCACCCATGAAAGGGCTTATGAGGTTTGGTAAGAAGGGGAAACTTAGTCCCCGGTATATTGGACCTTACCGTATAGACAAGAGGATTGGCAATGTTGCTTATGAGTTGGAGCTACCACATAAATTAGCAGCGGTTCATCCGGAATTTCACATCTCCATGTTGAAGAAGTGCATAGGCGATCAATCAGTGATCCTACCAACTGAAAGTATTAAGATCAAGGATAACTTGTCTTATTAAGAGTTTCCTGTTCAGATTCTAGATCACCAAGTTCGCAATTTGAGAACGAAAGAGGTAGCCTCAGTCAAGGTCCTTTGGAGGAACCAATTTGTTGAGGAAGCAACTTGGGAAGCCGAAGAGGACATGAAGAAGAGATATCCATATCTCTTTGAATCCGGAGGAAATGCAGATCGAGGTACTAATTTCCTTCTTAGTGCTCTTTAAATTATAGTGAGCATGTTGTTATTGATGTTGTATAGGCATTGTTACTTGTTGGGTGTTTGCATTTGATGTTACCCCCTTAGCCTAGTAAGAGTAATCTCATTCGAGGACGAATGTTCCCAAGGGGGAGATATTGTAACATCCGGCAATTTGAAATAACGATGAAGAGGCTTAAAATTGGAATTTATCATTTTTTGGAAGGAATTCAAAAATTTGGAAAATTGGCTATGTATGGAAAACAAATGAGTATTTGGCCAACTTTGAGCAGTCATAACTCCTAGCTCAGGATGAGTTAGGTGTAGTTCCAGTTATGTTTGCGAATCTCGTGGAATGATCTTTCCAACGCCGTCGAGTTTGCTCGATTTTGAATTCGTATGAGTGAGTTATGCCCTTTGGAAGTTGGGCAGTTGGCAGGGAAATCCGTCCGGAAAATGTAAGGGTATTTTGGTCTTTTCCCTAACCAATTCTTTTGGTTATATTAGTGGGTTATACTGATTTTTAGATCAGTTTTGTCCCATTTTAAAAGAGTGGAAGTTAGGGCTTTTGAGAGAAGAGAGAAAGAAGAGGAGAAAGAGAAAGTCGGGGGTGATCCCTACTAGGTATGTGAGTTCATAGTGTTGGGTTGGTTCTTTCCCCCACACACCAACTCGTTTGATTATTGAGAAAAGATTGGTTGTGTTGTTGAAGTTTTTGGTTGTGTTGTTGATGTGTGATTGTGTTGAAGTCTTGTTGATTTGAGACATGTTTCCGGGTTAAATCTATTGTATGTTGAGGGGTTTAATGTCTCTAAGTGTTTGGTGTTGCAACCTTTGAAGTTAGGGTGGTTTAGAGTTGGGAAAAAGAGGGAGAAAAGTCGGATTTTCTGGGGAAGGGGGCTGGCGCGTCGCGCCTGCCAGCGCGCCCCAAAAGGGATTCTGAACTTTCCCCCTTGGGGCGGCGCGCCTCTCAGAGCTCCAGCAGGCCCTTTCTGAAGTTTCAGGGCTGGCGCCCCGCGCCTCTCAGAGCACCAAGGGCGCCAATCTTTCCTATTCTTTCCCCACTTTTTCATGCATATTTCTTGGTAATGTACCTATGTTTCATAGTTGTTTTCAACACTCCAAGGTACGTCTAAACGTCAATAACTCATTCATAAACATGTGATCATATACCTTGAATCCATAATTGAATTCAAGGCGAGTTAGGATCAAAGTCAAGTTAAGTTAAGAAGTAAGTCAAGCAAGTTTTCAAAGTTGTTCAAGAGTTTTTATTGAACGTTTTAACTTCATGTAAGGCTCAAGTTTCAAGCCAAGTAAAGGGCATAGAGTTTCAAGTCAAGTAAAGAGTATAGAGTTTCAAGTTAAGCAAAGAGCTTAAAGTTGAGTTCATTTCTCAAAAGCTATTAGGGAACTAAGTATTCCCAAAGAAGTTTATAAATGTTTTTTTACATTTGAGTAAGAAAGGAACTATGTTTTCCAAAAGAGCCTTTGGGCTAAGCTTTGAGTAATTATCTCAAATTAAAGAAAGATGTGTTTAAAACACTTATGAGCTAAAGTATTTTTGGGAGTAGTCTTGAGCACCGAAGTGGGGACTTAAATTCATATTAACTCAACTCTCCATAATAACCATGAGCCAACATGGGATTAACGGGTCATACTTTTTAGATGATTCCGTAAGTTTAGCTAGTGGATCCACTTAGCATAGCTTCCTATATCATGGCAAGGTATAGGATGGTCCTTGGGCAACGTGAGGTAAAACATTGTATCACCACTCAGTTTCCTAGTGGTGGTTATCGGTTAGAGAAACTCCCACAGTAGAAAATTGCATGGTTCCTCGAGGGGTTCTGCTTAGTATGAATGGGGGTATGGGACTTCATTCATGCATTGCACAGGTAGACTTTGAGAGGAAGCATGATATTTTATGATATTATAAATATGATGTTGACGTCATGTTTTAAATAGTTTTCAAGCCTTATATATTGCATGTGTCTTATTGTTTTATATATTGAGTTCAGTCTTTCATGAGTTGAACAGAGCCAAGGTAAGTGTTCTCTTGTATTCCTTTCAAGCTTAAGTTGGGGTTTAGCTTTCCAGCTCGAATACTCGTACATTCCATGTACTGATGCCAGTTGGCCTGCATCTTATTATGATGCAGACGTAGGTACCCAGGATCAGCATCTAGTATGCCGTTGATCCATCTAAGCACTCCAAAGTCAGTGGTGAGCCTCCTTGTTTCCGGAGGACTCGATTATTTTGTGTTCCTAGCTTTGTTTTATTAGGGTGTTGTGGGGTCAGTCTCAACATCCATCTCAGTATTATAGAGGCTTCATAGACAGTTAGACAGTCAGTCATTTAGTTTTGAGTCTCTCATGCATGTATATATGTAAATATTCTATTTTTGAGACTCAAGTTGCCTTGTTGGCCAGTTATTATCAGTTGGGTTGTTTTATAACCTTACATTGCATTGAGTTATGCTGTTGAGTTAGGTTTCCGCTAAGTTAAGAAAGCCAGGCCAAGGGTTCGCTTGGGGGCCAACAATGGTCTTCGAGTGCCGGCCACGTCCAGGGTGTAGGCTCGGGGCGTGACAACTTTCAACTACTCTTGTAACTCTTTCAACTCTGCTGGTGCCATTCTATATGGCGAAATAGATATAGGACGAGTATATGGAAGCATGTCTATACCGAAGCCTATTTCTCTCTCAGGAGGGACTCCGGGTAGATCATCTGGAAAGACTTCTAGGATTACTATTGAAACTGACTGAATATAAGGTATCTCAACACTAGAGTCATTAATTTGGACTAAGTGATAGACACACCCCTTAGAAACCAACTTCCTTGCCTTAAGGTGAGGAATAAAACGACCCTTAGGCACTGCTGAACTGCTTTTCCACTCTAAGACTGGCTCATTTGGAAACTGAAACTTTACAACTCGAGTTCTACAATCAACTGAGGCATAACAGGCATGAAGTCAGTCCATACCTAGAATGACATCAAAATCTATCTTGGTACTCTTAAGATTGACGGAATGGAACAATCACGATAAACTCTTTCTACTATAATAGAATCACCAACAGGTGTAGAAATACTGAACGGTTCACTAAGTTGTTCAGGAATAACATCAAAATTCATAGCAACATAAGGAGTTACAAAAGGTAAACTCGCTCCTGGGTCTAGCAAAGCATAAACAGTAAAGTCAAAGACTTGGATCATACCAGTGACAACATCTGGCGAATCCTCTTGCTCTTGGCGACTATTGATAGCATACAAACGGTATGTTCCTCCGCCAGTACCTGAAGTAGATCCTCTAGGTGCAGCTCTGTCTGGTGAAGCAACTGAAGAAGACAGGGATTTATTACCCTCTTTACCATTACTCTGCATGTTCTCAGGACACTCCCTCATAAAATGATCGTTCTGACCACACTTGAAACAACCAGTGGAGCCATCACGACACATCTATGAGTGGTTCCTACCACACTTAGTACATGCAGGAGGCTTACTACCCCTTTGTGCAATACTGCCTTGAGAATAGCCAGGTTTAGCTCTGAAACTCTGGGAATTCTGACTATTGTACTCACTTTTGTTCTTAGGTGCAGGTGCACTAACAGATGATGGGGCATGTCCTTTCTGTTTCTATTGGAAGGAAGACCGGTTCGCACTACTCTTTTGCTGCCTGAACTCGTTCCCTGATGTCTTAGCCCTCGTATTCTTAACCTCTTCTCTATCCTTCAGCTTATCCTCCTCAACTTGTTGTACATGGATCATAAGCCTTGCTAGGTCCATATCCTCTATTAGCATAACTGCCTTGCCTTCCTTGCTTGACTGATGAGACAACCCAGCAACAAATAAACTCATCATGCTCCTCATGTCAGCAACCATCTCCGGAGCATAACGGGAAAGTTGTGTGAACTTCAGACTGTACTCATGAGCACTCATAGACTCCTGATTAAAGGTGAGAAACTCTCTTATCTTTTCCTCTCGCAACTCACGGGAAAAGAAACGTCCCATGAGAGCACTCTCAAACACAGCCCAACTCACTATTGGCGCATCTTCAGCCCTATTCTTTTTCCATTGTTCGAACCAGATTCTAGCGACACCCTTCATTTGGTATGCAACTAGTTCCACCCTCTCAGCATCAACAACATGCATCACATCAAATACCCTTTTCAGCTCCTCAATGAAGTTCTCCGGATCCTCAATGACACTTGAACGTGTGAAGCTTGGTGGGTTCATCCTTAAAAACTAACGAATCCTTGAAGTATCAACCACTTCCTGTCGATTATCTCTCTGTTCAACTTGATAGGTCGCAACTTGACTTAACATCAGGATAACTTCACGGAATTCAGCCTTGGTGACCTCTCTTTGGGGTTGCACTTCTAGTGCATTAGGTACCCCTTGTTCCTCGACATTTCTCCTAGCATGATGACCTATGACAGCTCTTCGTGGAGGCATGACTATCTGAAAACACGCGCAAGCACGAATTAGAAGGAAACCTTTTAGAGATCAAACTCTAACGCACGAAATGAGTGTGAAAGAAGTGAGATGGTTCCTAAATATTGCAGCCTCCTAATTATAGATGTGGCGCGCTTCACACTGATAACTAGGACTCTATAGACATGAATTTATAGACTCTCTAGGACTCTAGAACTTTGTGCTCTGATACCAAGTTTGTCATACTCTGAGCCTACACCCTACACGGGACTGACACTGGAGAACCATTTATGGCCCCAAGCGAACCCTTGGCCTAGCTTACTTACCCAGCGGAAGACTATATGCAATAAGAAAGGAATTCAAATGCTAAACAACTTAACTGTCTCAAACTGAATTCATAATGTTTTGAAAATAAACATTTAACTTAGCCAAAATGGCAACTCAAATCTGAACATAAGTCAATAACAAAATGATGACAAATGAAATAAAATCTGAATGACTATCTATAGAGCCTCTAAAAAATCTGAGATGGATGTCGGGACAGGCCCACGACATCCTAATGAACTATCTAATACTGAAAGTAAACAAAAGGGATCATTCAGAATGCAAAGAGGCTCACCAACATACTCTGAACTACTCACTGAATCAATGATGCGCTGTATGCCGATCCTAGTTACCTGTGTCTGCATCATAATACGATGCAGGCCAACTGGCATCAGTACATTGAATGTACGAGTATGCGAGTTGGAATGCTAAACACAACATAGGCTTGAAGAGAATCTGAAAGAAACACTCACCTTGGCTTTACTCAAATCCTGAATAACTTAACTCAACTTACTGAACTCATTTCAATATAAAGCAGTTTAAAAACAAGTGCAATATAAAGAAAAGTTGTTTTAAACATGATGTCAACTCTGTGTGTATGCAAATATACAAATAACTCTGAGATGTATGTAAAAATACAATTAAACTGATGTATATAAAAATACAAAGTACTACTGTGGGAGTTTCTCTAACCGACAACCATCACATAAGAGCTATTGTGATGATACATCGATCTCTCTCACGCTGCCAGCGCATCCTATACCCTACCACAGGTATATGACCTAAATTACTAAGTGGATCCACTAGTCTATGCGAAAAGGATTCATCTAAAAATTATGACCCTTTTATACCCATAATGACTACATGGTTTATGGAGACGTGAGTTATCTGAATTCAAGCTCGTCCCCATATCGGTGCTCAATAATACTCTCAAAATATGATACTAGCTCTTTATGTTTAAAACATACTTCTTTCTGTGATTTGAGATTAATGCTCAAAAACTTAGCTCAAAGGCTATCTTGGAAATCAAAGTTTCCCCTCTTACTTCATTTAGAAAGCGATTACTCTCTTCTGAAAACTAGCCCGAAGGCTCTTTGGAAATCTCAGTTTCCGTTCTTATTTAAATGTGAAAACATTTTAAATCTCTTTGGGATTACTTAGTCCCCATATACTTTTTGAAGAAAAGAACTTCAACTTTACTCTTTACTGAACTCAAAACTTAAGTCTTAAAACAAAGTTAAAACGTTTGCAAAATACTTTTGGAAAACTTTATGAACTTCTCTTAACTTGACTCTTGACTTCTCTTGACTTTGATCTTAACTGCTCTTGACTTGACTCTTAACTGGTCCTTGAATTGAATTATGAATTCAAGGATTATGATTTGTGATAGGAAAGGTCTCATGATGTTTAGGAATGATTTTAGATAGCTAAACGTGAGAAAAGTCACGAAATCACCGTCTTGGAACAAGTCCGAGAAGCGGAGGTATTTTAAAAAATTACTCGCGAAATTAAATTTTTGAGACAGAGGAGTCCGCGTCTTAACCGCGATGCGGAGAAACTTTTTGGTCACTGGGGGAGCAAGTCCGCGACGCAGACTTGCGTGCCAGATCACGCTCGACTTTTTCCTTCTCCGTTTTACAGCCCCAATTCACATAAACTCAAATATTTTTTCTAAAATTCATTTTAAATTCCAATACCCAGCATATGTACTCAAGAACCTAACTCAAAACAACTCTATAATTCGACTCAAAGATCTCAGAAATTCCTCAATTCATCCCAATTCAAAAACAACATTCAAACTCAAGAATACATGTCAAGAACATCAACTTTCAAACTCTTTTAGGACAAATTTCGCTGAACTAAACGTGCTTGGCGCGTGGGTGAACAAACCCAACGCTATGAAAGACTCACCTACCTTGTAAGATCAATTCCTTGGAGAATCCACAACCACAGTCGATTGTTCTTGGCGAATTCTTGCTTTTCCTCTTCTCCTTTCCCTTTTTTTCTCTTTTCTCCAAGCCCTAGCGTATTTTCCAATTGACTAAACTGATCTCCTTCTGATTTTACCCTTAATTAATTCACTAAAACGAATTAAATTAATTTGGTAAGGAAAAGACTAATCTAACCTTCAAAAATCCGGATTAGACTTTTCTTAATCCAACAACCCAACTTATAAAGGGTATAACTTACCCATACGAACTCGGAATCGCTCAAACTTGGTGGCGTTGGAAATATCATTCCAAGAGCTTTCCAACCACATTTGGAACTACACCTAACTCTTCCTGAGCTAGGAGTTATGGCCGTTTGAAGTCGGCCAAAACTTAACTTTTCCTAACATAAACAAATTTCCAGATTTTCATTCTTTTAAAAAATGACTATTTCCAATTATTAGCTTCTTCCTAGTTATTTCAACTTGCGAGGTGTTACAACATATCCTACATAAATTAATTAAGAAACAATATATTCTTTTTAGTAATGTTCTATGGATAATTTGATATTTTCATCTCTTCTATCATTTTTTACAGGTAGTTTAATATTGGTTAGATAATGTATGAAAGAATAACTTGAAGATGAGAGGCCCATATTGGTACAAAAATTTTCACTGAAGAGTGAAGACTACCAATAAAATCTCCTTATTATTAAGACATAACAAATTTAACTTTACACAGTGATCTCATCTGTAGTTTAATAGCAACTTTTAAATTATAAGTCTAGACCAATTTCCATCTATATGAGAATTCTTCTAGTATTGATCTATTGAAGGACCACGAATGTCTCCATAAAAAGCCTCCAGAAATAAAGAAGAAAAATCTGTCCAGATGAAATCCAAACGAAAGAAAATAGGAACACCTTAAAAATGAGTGCACATGGAGATAATAAATAATTTATTTTCTAATCATTGCCATGTGAGTTTGCTAATTATATAACTGCTGCTAATACAAACATGAAGAACATGGATCAACAAGTATAATTGTCAACAAATATAAAAATTCATCACTACCAGTATGACTATTATAGTCCTTATAAGTGTTCATGACTTATATATAACATCAATGCCTTAATATATTTCAGTTCTTAAGAAAATAATGAAGAGATATCCTTGTTTCACAATGCGACAAAAAATAGTCCCTTCAATCGAGGTTATAGTTGAAGAGTTGGGGAAATAACCCGACTAGTCATCAAAAGAGAAAATACATCGATAATAACGTCATCAAAAATAAAAAATAATAACGTCATCTACTAGTTAAAACCCTAAAGTAATCAATCACATACCAAACTTTGAGAAGTGATAAATGAAAATATAATTCGAGAATTATACAGAAATTGATAAAACATAAATCCTACTGACACAATTAACCAAAGGAGAAAATCAATTTTTCAACATATCAACCTCAAATCCTCTACTTGATGAATTGCTAAAAGGTCAATTGCATAAAATTAACTATTGGATTGATTCTACAAAAGAATGAAATTAGAACACTGACAAAGAAAGAGAAGGTAAAGATATTGGTTGCGAAGGGGTGGGGGGAAATATTGGCGCCTAATTTTTTGTTTTTAATCATATTGTCACTTTAACATCCGAAAATTAATCCTTTGTTATTGATTAACTAAAACTTGATTTTAACAAGCGGAAAAAATTTCAGTTGCTAAAAGTATACTTATAACGACCGGAATTATGTTCCATCGCCAAAAGTGGTCGTTAAAACTACCATTTCTTGTAGTGATAGACTCTTAATAGTGATTGATAGTCATTGAGTGATATTGTGAATTTCTCTATGTACTTGGTTGTGTGGTTTGGATAATATATGTGTTGTTTGTGATTGGTCTGAAATCCTGAGACTGTGAAATTTATAATCTTGAACCTTCTCTATCGAAGGGATGCCTTGAATAAAGAAGGCTTGATGAAATATTGTTAATGAAGTGAAAAGTGGTGATAATAAATGATAAATTAACGGTATTATTGGATCGGGTGTCACGTTCCGACACGATATTATTGGATTGGGTGTCACGTTTCGACACGATATTATTGGATCGGGTGACACGAGCCAGCACGATGTTATTGAATCTGGTGGCACGTTTCGGCATAGTAAGATTAAAGGAAAACATATATAAACAACGTAATGTACTCAATCTCAAAGAACTCATTTCCCAAAATAGCTTGGTTTGGAGGCACGAGTCTTCATGTGTGATCTTGTTATTGTTGACTGGTTACGTACTTACTTTAGTGTTGTTGTCACTTGTTCATGTTGGTTGTTGCTTGCCACCTGCTAAGTGCCATAGTTGATTTTATACTATTACTCATTGCATATTAGTTTCTATTTTGAGTTGGCCGATTATGTCTACTTAGTACATGTTCCTTGTACTAACCCCTACTTGTGTTTTCTTCGTTTTCTTTTGTGGAGTGCATCAAGTGTACCATCGACTTCGATTCGCCCTCAGCTTTTGCCAGTCTCCAGCACATCAGATTTCAGGGTGAGCTATTCTTTCTAGCTCGTGCTGGATTCTCTCAGTCATGGCATGATATCCTTAAATTTCGGACATAGACTATTCTACTTACTTATTTTGGTGTCTTTAATACTCGTAGACTTGGTATTTTGAGAATAAATGTCCTTGATGTGATGACTTTCAGGGTTTTGGGGATAATATGTAATAGACTTTAGAGGTTTATTTGATTGGTTAATTTAATAAATTTTGAGCTTCCACACTATGGTTGCTATTCGTAGTTGAACAGTTGAATATAAGTTGGGGTTGCATTCGTTGGTTCGCCCACCTAGGAGGTTAAGTGTGGGTACCACTCATGACTCATTTTGAGTTGTGACATGTTCGGACTTTGGAACTCTAATTTCAAAGTTTGCTGAAGTTTGTTTGAGGTTGTAATTGCATGTTGAAGGATCACGTTCATTGTTTGGGATTTGGGGTCATAGATTCACAAAATCGAGTCTTCAATTTTCAAACTTTTAACAACTCTTTCATATATTTTTTATGGGATTTCAACTCAAATTTTCAAACTAAAAAATCAGTTGTTAAATGTCAATTTCCAGCTTCAATTGCAATATCCAAGAAATTTTTAGTAACATTCAATTAAATCTCTTCAAAAACTCAACAAAGGCTAGAAATTTTTCACCAACAAGCTTTCAAATGAGTAGCTATTTTCGAGTTGCAACACAAAATGAATGACTTCAAGAGTTTTTCAACATCTTTCAACCTTCAGAATTAAATTTCCAGTCTCAGATTGGATGACATCAAAACCCAAACAATGAACTTGATCATTCAACACACAACTACTATCTCAAACGAACTTTAGTGCACTTTGAAATTGGAATTTCAAAGTCCGAATAATAACTCCAACAAGAAAAATGAAAGAACCATTTTTGATATTTTCTTATAAAAAAATTTGTGATAGGATAAACAAGGAAGAACAACATAATTGAGAGGAAGAGATTTTTGCTATGTTGGACTGCCTAGGTGGACTGCCATGTCAGCACATATGACAAATATAATGTTTTAAGGGTATTTGTGGTCCAAATCATAGACGACAGGGATCGTTTTGATCTCAAAGATAAATAAAGGGTATATATGAGCTATTTTCAATAGTTCGAGGGTAATTTTGACCCTTTCCGTTATTAGATTAAAGAATTGATGGTAAGGGTATTTTTGGATTAAATTATAAATGAAGGACATTTTTATTCATTTTATGTAGTTTAAGGGCATTTTTTATTCTTTTCCAATATATTTACTAATCAAGCAGATAGTTTGCAAGTAACTCAAGTAGACATTTTGCCACTAGTTTTTGGTAAGTCTCACAACAATTTCTTTTTCCTTAAATAGAAAATCAATTTAGTTTATTTGTATATTGGGTTGAAGAGAAATAGAATATCTCTATCCCCCCAGTTTTTTTTGTCTCTCTCTATATATATATATATATTTTCCAAACTATATAAACTTTTCCATTCAACCAAATAGCATATGTACACCACTACTAGTTCGTTTTGGACTCAAGAACTAGTCCTTAAGAGATCAGCTAACTATTTATATGTTATATTTACAACAATTTTTTATCTAGACAGGGTAAACATTCAAATGATCAAGAATTGGCTTCCACTTCAGATTTAACTGTTCTTTGGTGTGCAGTTGGAGACAAATTTCCTTTAACAACTTGGCAGCAGGTGTGCACTGTTGTGAGAATCGCCTTGAATCCCTTTCATTCCATATATGGTAGATACTTGTTGTGTACATTCAGCCCAGTATTTCTGTGAGAGGTCCACCTTTATAGCCTCTATTTAACACCCATTGTAGTTCATCCTCTCAACTTCCTATCTGTCTAGGCCCTTTCAATGGCAGAGCCAGAAATTTCTACAAGGGTGTTCAACCTTTAAAGAGTCGATAATTTTTTTTTAGCGGAGTGGATACACAAAACATTTTTTTTACCGATGAGTAGTTGCACAAAAATTAAAATTTCTGCATTTTTTTGTTTGAAAAGAGATTTGTATTTAAAAATACAACTAGTGGGGATCAAACCCCAGACATCCATGAGGTAAATGAGTGTGCCTACCGCTAGACTATCTGCCTTTGTTGTGTGAAGAGTGTTCAATTTATAATATATCCAGATATTAGACTATATTTTGACTATATACCCGATATAATTTTCCACGAAGGGTGTTCATCTGACCACCCTTACTAGGCTGTAGCTCCGCCCCTGGGCTCTTTTATCCATATCAAGTGATCTCCTAAGAAGAAGTGAATATACTAGCAACATTATTAGAGAAATTTATTCGAGAACTTGTTCTCCTAAGCAGGGAAGGAGACTGTTAGAGATAAAAGAGTGAATTTTTTTAATTTGTGCACCAGGATTCCTTGGAGAATTGCAATATGGGAGAAGCCAATTCAACAAGAAACTGAAAAGTTATACAAAAAAGGCTATCATAAACTTGCCTATGAAATTAATTTAAAAAAAGGAGACAAAGAAGCTCATGCACATCAACAAGAAGAACCAGGGGCGGCTCTAACACTACAAGAAAAACAGTCTCTAAGAAAGGAAAATCTAGTCCCTGAAAGTTCAAATCTGGTCTCAAATGAGAAAATGAGACCA
>JAJOOO010006188.1:0-14412 GCA_029582685.1 Solanum piurae
TATTAATGCATCAATATCAGTTTAATTGTTGCATTCTCAGTTTGCATGTTCAGTTCGAGCTATCCAGTAACTTACAAAAATTCAGTCATAATGTGTTATTTACTTAATCCATTGGGAGTAGCATAATACCGAGTTGGACTAGGGTTCAGCGTACCCAAATAGTCCCAGAACTACTAGCCACGTAGGTTGTAAGTCCCCTCTGTGAGCATCATTTTAGTGATCATGCCAGCATGCCTCTATACCTCTAGCAGGGTATATTGGGTCCTCTCGATGGGGCGTATACATCGAACTCCACATTTAGCTCATGTGGTTTTATTATCGATTATTAGTAGCTCCCACAGTTCAGTTAGATTCTATTGCATTGACCGTTTATCAGTATATTCAGTATTCAGTTTCAACATGTTATAAATTGGTCACTGCATTCAGTTATCTCAGCATTCATTATCTATATCATATTCAGATTATATCATTGCCTATTTGCTTTGTTCAGTTATATGTTTATTTCAGCTTTACTCTATCATGCATGCTCACTACATATCAACTACTAACACATACTCTGCGCTACATCTTCTCGTGATGTAGGTTCAGGTTCTCAGCATCCAGATCACGCTTAGATCGGTTCCTGATCTCCAGTTCAGCAGAATCAGTGGTGAGTCCTCATTCTCCAAGGACAATAGTCATGAGTTTCTTTTCAATATTTTTAGTCCTTTAATTTCAGTTTTGCTAGACTTAGCTGGGGCCTGTCCCAGCATTTTTAGTCAGTTAGAGGCTATTTTCAGACATAGACAAATTCAACTTAGTATTGAGTTAATATCTTTCTTGTATTAAACTCATCAATTTTCATATTTCTCAGTTATAGTATATAGGTATTCCCCATCATTTCAGATTTATTTATGATTATAGATTCCACACAGTTTTTATTATTCAGTTTATCTTTACTATGCTCATGATCATGCCAGCAGGGTTAGCTTGGGATCACTTGTGGTCCTAGGTCCTGTGTCCGCGTCTTGGGGGTAGCTCGGGGTGTGACACTATTTGTCCATGTGGTTAGGCATATAGAATGATGATTAACAATTTTAATAATAATAATAAAAAGTTGGTTTTCAAAATTTCCTAATTTCATGCACAAATTGAAAATTCTAAATTCTAGAATCAAGATGAATAATGAAATTCCATACTGAATCCAATGAATGTGATGGTCGCATCGGCTTAGAGAAGATGAGTGGTGGAGAGATTTGATTTATGTTTATGTTAAGAAGAAAGGAAATAAATAAGAAAAAAGTATAATTAAAAATACACATATTTATGAAAAAAATTAAAAATAAAGTTTTATTATTTGTTTTGGTCCTCACTCTCTTTGAGAGAGTGAAATACACTCACTGTGCCACATAAGCATTTAGGGAGTAAATTATATCAGTTTTAAACAGTTCAGGGGGTGATAGGACACCCGTGAAGTTGGAGTGTGTAGTTGGAATTTCATGTATAAGTTGGGGAGGCTTTAGACCATTTTCTCAATACAAAATAAAGAGAAATCATGAGAGAACTAAAATAAATAAATAATACAACATCATTCTTACGATCTTAATCATTAAAACATTCAAAAAAATATGAAATCAATATACAATCTTCCGAGCCACACGCCACAATCATCAGTCAATAGCTTTCATCTTATTCTTTCAAGTCAAATCAAAGCATCAACATAATAAGTGACAACTTAAAATTGACCATTTAATATAAAATTTGCATTACATGAAACTCTTGTCAAGTTCTTACAATAAAATCAAGTAATAAAAATTACGATTTACATGTAAATAAAAAAAAAATTATACATTTCCTCCAATAATTTTACGGAGCCTGTTAGAATGAAATTCGATCCGTTTATCAAATATCAAGGAGAAGATGAACTTTTCCCTTTCAAAAAAAACACATGCAATAAAATAATCAAATTTCATATGTAAAAATCTTAAAGAAATATAAGCTATAAACTGTTATTTTATAAAGTTATAAAAAAGATTGTGATTCTTGACCAAAAAGATGAGTAGACTTCACCTAGTTAATCCTTAGCTCTACTACACATATAAATTCGACCATTTCTTTTGTAACAAAATTTCTATTACCTCTATTTATAGGACATAATGTGGAATACCAAAAGATGTCATGAACATGACTATTAATATGAAATAGGAGTTATGATTATCAAAAGTCATGGAAGTAAAGGAAATAAAGACAATTAAGTTTTTATATTAAAGAATATGAATAAATTGAGTAGTAATTGACACAATCATTTTTGTACAATGGTAATAAATAAAAAAATAGAATAAATTGTCAAAAAATGAGAAAAAAGATAAATAGGATCCTTGGCCAAAGAGAGGTGTCACGTCACTTTTCTTTTATCTAGCTTTATATTATATATAGATGTTTTTACTTACTATCAATATTTTAAAACTGATGAAAACTAATAACTTATGCATTAGTTTTTTGTATTATTAGTATTTTATTTTATATACTTTTTCAACGTATGTATAATTAATGCTTGCATTGATTATATACTTTATTTGATATTAAAATATGTATAGTCCGTACATGAAAATCTATGGTGTTTGAAATGCAAGGCGTTCAATGTATGCATTAGCATGGTTAAATACACAATTGTCCCTCAAAATCTTTTTTACTTCCTTTCCACCATATTTTATGGAGGATATTTTTATAAATAAATATTCTTTTTTAGAAATTATGCAATGCATATTATTTTTAATACAACAAACCAAACAATACATAAATTATGATATCTAGATAACTAATACTAACATTATTACAAATACACACTATTCAACATTATTCTTAGAGCCTGTTTGGATTGGCTTAAAAGTTGGTCAAACCTACTTTTAAGTCAATTTTGACTTCTGGAAGTGCTTGGCAAATATAAAAAATAACATAAAATAAGTCAAAAATGACTTAAAATAAGTTACGAAGTGTTTGGTAAGGTAAAAAATGACTTAAAATAAGTAAAAAAATGGCTTAAAATAAGTAAAAAATGACTTAAAATAAGTCAGAAACCAAAAGTAGGTCTCCCCCTACTTTTTATTTTTGACTTAAAAGCTATTTTTTTAAGTCAATCCAAACGGGCTCTTATACACTCTGCCAAATGACTCCTTATATCTTTGTTACTAATTTATTAGTGCTAAATCAAAATTCAAATTCTTAACCCAAAGATACATGGCTAGTAATATAACACTTGAATGTTACAAATTTCATACAAGCTTTACTCACTACTAGAAAAACAAGAAACTTATCAATAATAATTGAACTGCAAGATCCTCTGCTCCCATTTAATCAAGATTGTTCAGTTATCTGCATAAAAAGATCATATGATATGCTAGTCAATCAGTTACTTCAATGTAAACTATTCAAAAATACAAGCTAATCAAAGTGGAATTCATCTCTACGCAATTTGTACTGTTCAAACTCATTTGTTGTTTCTAGATTCTATGTAGTTAATTACATTATTACAGATGATAATCATGTTTCGATAAAGTGTAGGAATGTATAATGTGTGGGTATTTTTATGTACTTGATTTAAAAAAGAGGAATCTCTATGGTATTATATATTATCAATTGCAAACACAATGAGATGATATAAACTTACTTATCTATGTCCACTGCCTTTTTTGGCTCCTTCAGGGAAAAGATAGCTTTCAACACAGAAATCAGTTTCTGTGTCCATAAAAAGACAAACATCAGATATTATGCACAATCGTACTAACCTGGAACTCCAGTTAGTTCAAGTTCAAGGCCTCAGGCACACAAACACGATAATAATACAATACAAGCTCGAAAACAATTGGAAAAGAGACAAAATCACATTGACTTGGGCAATCTTCCCTCTATGAGCTAGCTCTGGGAGTTGAGTTAGGCCTAGATGTCATATATTTACATAATATTAGAGCCAGATCGATCCCCGTTTGGATTCCTGGTCCACGGTCCAGTTGGGCCTCTATGTTTGGTACGAAGGAAAATGTTTTCCTAGCAAATGTTTTCTTGGAAAACAAGTTGATTTCTAACTTACTTAACATATCACTCAGTTTTTCTACAATATATGCATTGCAAAATCCAAAGATTCTCAGTACTCAAGACTGCAATAGGTATCCTTTCGGAGTCTAAATTGATCACTATAGATCAAGGAACTAGGTACATAAGTCTCCTTTAAGTAGTTTAACTTACCAGAAAACTTTCGGCTTTATCAGGAAATCTCACAAAAAAAAAATCTAGGAGATGAGGAGCCATACCTCAATCAGTACTATTTGTCTCGCTGTCGGCTCCAGTATTAGCATATTTTTTATCTTTGATCAGCTGCAGTTTCTCAATCTCATTGTCTTTCTGAGATATCGTTTCCTTGAGAGATCCAACCTGGAAGATTAAAAATTACAAGAGACTCCAAGTCACACCCTACAAAGTAAAGTCAGGCTGCATATCATATCTCTCAGTTTTCTTGCAAACAGCAAACAAAAAGATAGGCAGAACATTATAGGAAAAACACTTCATCTTATCTTGAAACTATTATAACGCTAGTGTTCCTTTTTAATAGAAAAAATAGCACATATGAACATGAAGATGATGATTCGTAGGTGCACGTCCTCCCAAAAATAAAATGATTGTGCATCTAAAAGCTTCTGATCCTCATACATACAACTAATTGGCAACTGACATTAGATTTATGCACTGTAAGAGACCTAAAAGACTCTTCAAACTTGTTAATGTATTGTCCATTTTGTACCTAGACCCGCACAGATTTGTCCTTGGGTTTTAACCCAAAAGGCATCTCAAAAGTTGATTTTGAACTCACTTATAAAGTTCTTAACTTTCTTCTCCCATTTCGCCTAGGTGTAATGTACACCTCTTCTTCAGAAGTTTTCCCTTCAACATGGGCATCACATGCGCCACTTGTGACTTAGTGTCCTCACTGATGTTTTCCCCACCACTGTAAGGAGGGGCAGTCCTGCTCCATCTGTTAAAGCATTGTCTGCTTTGAGCCTAGGCCAAATGGTATTAAAGCGGGACTCTCTCTCAGTACGATGGTGGGGAAAACCTCAGCAAGGATGCTGAGTCCCAGAAGGAGTGTACGTCCCGCCCATGACGAAGGGTAAACTTCTGAATAAGAGATGCACATTACACCTTAGGTGGAATGGGAGTAGAAAGTTAAGGACGTTATAAGAATCAGTTCAAAATCAACTGTTGAGGCGCCTTTTGGGTTAAAATCGAAGGGACAAATTTGTGCAGGTCTAGGTCCAAAATAGACAATACCTTAACAATTGGACTGGGATAGTTACAAGTTGGTTAAGCGAGGAAGCATATAATAATGTTTCCGTTCTAGCAGTTACTAATAAGCATTTAAAGTTAAAAGAACACCTGCTCCATTAAATCTCTTACATCCCTGCCCTCTTTACTACTTCGAGCAGCACCTAGCTCTACTCCAGATGCTCTTTCAGCAAATTTCAACGTGCTCGTGGTTTCTGAATGTGAACCAACTTCAGGATTAAGCTGGACAAACATAAGTGTCTTTGCTTGACCACCTGTATAACAAAATAAAAAAATGTGCAAGTGTCAACAACCAAGGACATTAACAAGGAAAGAGATCCATTCGAACTTATTGCAGAATTGCAAATGTTGGAGAAATTTACATCCTAGCGGGTACTCAAATATCATTAATACAAAGTTCAATACTAAATAAGCAAGAATAGTTATCAGAAAAGTACCCGAGATGTAGAAGAAAATATTGCAGGGAAATAGAAACTACCTAGTGTGGTCAAAATCTTTTTGAAACCATGGAGGTTCTCAACCATGTCAAACATATTCTATTTTTCATTGAAATATCTCCAATGAATTTGCTTATGATTCATGCTCAATTGTTGCTGAAGAATCAAAACACTGTCCTGATTAACTCTACTAATATTGCCCTTATTCCAAAGGTTGACTGTCCTGACAGTGCTAGCCAATATAGACCAATTTCATGTTGTAATGTATTGTACCAGTTGCCTGACTTGAAATATCACCCCATGTGCAAGACTGTTAAACTGACTCACTTAATCTTTGCTGATGATCTAATGATATTTTGCAACAGAGAGGAACACTCCGTGCTAAGGGCGAGGGAAGCAGTGGATCACTTTAGTGCAGCCACAGGTTTGATTGCAAATTTGGAGAAGTCTAGCATCTCTATAGTTGGAGTTACTGACCAAATGAAAGATATATTGCTGGTTACACTCTAGGGGTATTTCCAATAAGATATTTGGGACTGCCTATATCCTCTAAGCAGTGTAGAAAGTTAAGAGTGTCAACAACTAATTGACAAGATTTCCAGCATGCTTAGTACTGCTTATGCTAAACAATTATCCTATGCTGGAAGATTTCAGGTTCTGAATGCTGTGCTTTTCTCTATACATAGCTTCGGGGGTCTGCCTTTATCTTGCCACAGAGCATATTGAAGGAGGTGGATAAAAAGTGCAGGGAACATATGTGGGGGATCTCAGAAGGACTGCGGAAACCATGCCTCGTCTCTTGGGACAAAGCTTGTCTACGAAAGAATAGAGGACTTAAATGTGAAAGAATGCAGAACTTGGAATGTACATTCAGTGGGGAAGTTACTTTGGAAACTAGTTGTGGGTAAGGACTCACTATGGGTAAGATGGGGTCCATGGGATTTATATGAAAAATGACAATAGTATCTGGGGACATAAAGCTCCACTGGATAGTAGCTGGTACCGGAGAAAAATCAACGCTTTGAAGGATAGGATGGTCATATGGTATAACTAGAATGTGTATAGTTTAACTGCTAATGGAGTATACTTCATCACTAGTAGTTAACAACATCTTATGAGGTTGCAAAGGAAGCTGGAGGTTGCAGATCTTGTGTGGACATCTGTAGCCCAGCCAATGCATAGAGTTATAATGTGGTAGCAGTTCTGGACAGTCTGCTTACGAAAGAGAGACTGATTAAACTGAAGATGCAAGTGGATGATCGATCCCTTTTTCTGTATGTACTTAAGTCGGAAAATTAAACTGTGTAGCGAGGTAAAAATATTTTTTTTATGGATATATATTACATACGGACACCCCTTAGTTTCTTCGAAGATTTACTTCTTTATATTTTGACCCCTTTTAGTGAAAATTCTGGCTCCTCCACTAGCTGTCTGTGTGAGACACAGACATTGGAGACTAGCTCTCACTTGTTTGCTGATTGTGCATGGATCCCTTCAGTTAGGAATGAACTAATTCTGTATAATAACACTAACATTCAGGTAGGGGACATGAAGCAAGTGTTAATGACTATAAAGAGGAAGCACCGGAAGAAGTTCCACAGAAAAGGTGATGGCTACCACATCTGGAGAGCTAGGAATTGGAAGAGGAAATTGTACAAAGAATTGAGATGTTAAATTCATCAAAGAGGGCACAGATGTTGGGAATTTATTCATAGGATTCTTTGTTTTTAGTTTCAGTTATTCATACCGCACAGATGATAGCACTCTTCCTGGAAGACGGTTGTGGAGATGGATGTTCTTTGGGTGTATCACTTTTGTTTGTTAATGGTACTGTTTACATGGTTACTGGAAGAAAGAAAATCAAAAGACTAACTAGGATAAATAAAAAAAAGTACCTAATGAAGTCTGAAGGACTTGAGTCAGCTTGCTGTTTCTGTATGGGACATGGGCATTCTTTTGTGCCAAAGCATAAATGACATCTCCAAGGGCAGATAATGACTTATTTATATGCTGAGACTCTTTCAGCCTATCGCCAGTCACCTCAGAGCGGTCAACTCTTTCACTTCCAGCAAGGTCCACCAAATGAAGACTACTACGCATGGGTGAACCACTCTTAATATCCATCCCACGGACATGAATAGTGACAACACTGTGCACATATTGCAGCTAATCTCAGTATGATATAGTAAATCACTCAAAACAAAAAAGGGAAGATATGTACTTCAAACTTTAAAGTATGTAGATGAACTCTGTAGAGTTGTTATACGGAACCTGTGCGATCGACTACTTCTTTCATTCATTGCAGTGGAACCTCTTGCTCGATTTCTTAATCCAATATCCATCAAATTTAAGACATCAGAGGTCTTGTTTACTGTATGCATGCTTGCTTCTGGAACAGCTAATCCATTAGGCTGGGGGGCGGACACTATCCCAAGTGTGTGCAAATCAAGGAAAACAGTTAACCAGATGCATGTTATATGCAAGTCTGAGATGGTCTTTTTGAAAATTAATTGACAATGTAAGACAGCAGTATCAGCAAAGAGGAAGGAAGAAAAAAAAAATTAAAACCGAAGAATATTTCAGACTGGTCGATCATTTAATGTTTGAAAGTAACAAAGCAGATACCATGCAGAAAATAAAAGGATATTTCCTTGGTGAACCATCACTTGAGAGTAAGTCACGAACTTGTTCGTTATATATTTCCATCATTTGAACTGTAATTTCATATGTGAAGGTGTTCACTCTCGTTTGAGAAATTCTGAAAATATCATTTAAAGCTCGATAATTGACACCCCAATTCTCCTCGGTCGCTTTGTCTGGGCCAGTCTGTAGGTCAGTTAAGTTTGACTTCAGGAAAGTAAAACAACATAAACATATTTAACAAATTTATATACCAAAGTTCATTACCATGGTGTATGTTTTCCCTGATCCAGTCTGACCATAGGCAAATATACACACATTATATCCGTCAAGCACGGACTGTATTAATGGCTGAATATCTGAATATACATCAGCTGTAGAAGAGTTGGAAGATGAATTCATTTAGAATTAATTATACAGATTAGAGATATAAGAATTGATTATAATTTATATGGAAGAATCTGAAAACCTTGTGTTGCAGCTGGATTGTAGACCTTATTAAACTTGAAAGACCTGCGGCCTTCCTTTCCTTGTTTGGAAGGATTTACAATAATCAGCTCCCCATTTTCTCCAATGTATTCAACAACTGATTGATTTTCCTTTTGTCCACGGAGGAATGGCCTAATTCGACAATATACTCTGATATTTCCTAATTGAAAAATAAACACAAGTAGATGAACAAGAACGGTGCTTAATTTTCAGTCCTTGAAATTACCAAGATCAGTATGTTATCACACCTCTTAGCTCCTGCACCTCATTGTGTAGTTTGCGATTTTCAGCAAGGAGTGCAGAGTAATTTGCAGCTGCATGTCCAAGTGCTCTAACTTTTGCACCTGTAATCGAAATATGGTTTCATGAGGGAACTCCATTTAAGTCAATGTTAAAACTTGTCTTGATATCTTATACTTATACGGCCTTCAATAAACGACATTAGTATAACACTTCAAGCAGCTGAAATGACCTAGTTGATTGAATTCCCCCGCGTAGCTCTGCTGAGTTTTCACCACTTCTTGCCTTATTGACTGAGAAGAAAACTTCAGTTCCTGAACAATCATTGAGTTCCAAGTCATACATTCTACATAAATGACACTTTAGGAAAAATTTAAAAAGACGAAAAGAGATCAAGCATACACGCAGTGCGCCCAGCTGGAAGTCTGTAAATATTTGGTAAATATGCTCCTTCTTCCTCCGACTGTGAGAGTTTGATTGAGCAAATGTCTCAAGTTCCTTTATCCTATTTCTTGATTCTGTCAAAAGGCTCATGGCCTCCTTCAACTTCTCCTCAAGTTCTTGTTGAGCTTCTGTAGCCTTATCTTTCATTTCTAGGTTGTGTTGTTCATACAATTTTTTAGCTATTTCCATTTCTTGCTTCAAATCTGCGATTTCTCGCCTATGACTTTCCTTCTCGTTCAATTCATACGAGTTCTTAACTGTTTCTAGTTCTTGCTTCAAAGCTGCAATTTCTTGTCTATGTTCTTCCTTTTCTTTCGATTCATACGATTTTTGAACTACTTCCAATTCTTGCTTCAAAGCTGTGATTTCTTGACTATCAGCTTCCTTCCCTTTCAATTCATACGATTTCTTAACTATTTCCATTTCTTGCTTCAAAGCTGTAATTTCTTTATTATCTTCGCTCTCTTTCGAATCATACGATTTCTTAACTATTTCTATTTCTTGCTTCAAAGCTATAATTTCTTTATTATCTTCCTTCTCTTTCGATTCATATGATTTCTTAACTATTTCCAGCTCTTTCTTCAAAGCTGTAATTTTTTCACCATGATCTTCCTTCTCTTTCGATTCATACGAGTTCTTAGTAATTTCCAGTTCTTGCTTCAATGCTGCAATTTGATCATCCTTCTCTTTCAATTTAGGCACATCCTGCTCCTCGTTTATCTTTTTCTCTTCCGCTTTTTTCTTCTCATTCTGCATATGATTTCAAAAACAAAGAAATAGTAAAACTAAATATTGTTGAGAAAAATGATGGAGCTGAATATTTGGGAAGTACCTAGACTCTAACATCATATTCGTTGCATTCAATAGCAGATTTTAGTTGACAAGATTAACGAACAAATTATACGCGATACTTCTAGTCAGAAGCAAAAGAGACTGTTAATCTGAGCAAGTAATGATAATGTCCTCAATCATGGGATGACAAAATAGGATGAAGCATAGCTGGTTTAATTTCCAGGATATCCGATTCGTGTGATATAGTAAGTGCTAAAAGCACACAAAAGAAGAGAGCATACTGAAGATTGAGCTAGCAATGGGGAAGAGAAAAAAACTAGAAAATTACCTTAATCTGATGAAGCTGGTTCATGACAATCTGAAATGAAGAAGAATTGGATGTGTAAAGGTAGTAATTGTGGAAGCATAATAATCGCAGACTTTAAACTTTTCTTAGAATGTGAAGTCCATAACTACCTGTGTCTCTTCACTAGTCCCAGTTGCAAGGTCTTCCATGATTCTGATCCTTGACTGGTATTTCTCTTCACGAGACTTGAATAAATTGCTTTGCTGCAGGCACAGAAAGAAAAATGATATGAAATATATCCACTCAAAAGAGAAATTGAGAATACAGCTACATATTATACCGTTCTAAGATGTTCAGCTTGAGTAGATATCCGCCGCTCAATTTCTTGCACCACTTTTCTCAATAGGCACGCTACACGCTGACAGATTTAGACATCCAACTAATGTTAGATCATATATTTTGTAATGTATTCATATAGAACAGAAATTCTACAAGTCAAAATATGCAAACTAAGTGCAGACTTGAGGTATCTCTCCATTCTTCCGCTCAACGCTTTCATCAAGAATCCCATTTACAACACTTAGAAGTGACTGTGTTGGGGCAATCTGAAAGCAATAAAAATGAAATGAGTGAAGCAAGTACCAGGAATAGGATTTATCCAACTAGCAAGATAGCTTCATTGACAAAAAGGGGAGCGGGCTTGTTACTAACCTCCAAACTGTTAGATCTCCTCATTTCTGAAATCCTTGCAGTAGGAATTTCAGTGTGGCTCCCTTGTTTAAGCTGAAATACTTCATGGAACTTATGTCCAACGTGATGTATTAACGCTGCCGATGGCTCTACAAAGTTCAGAAAGAAGACATGACATGTGTAGTTTGGAGAAGTAGCAAGAGCAAACAGTTATTTACCTAATTTAACAATTGCTTAACTTCTTAAAACCAAGAAGAGCAAAAGAACATTGATGATTTCAAAGCAAATAGCAAAACAGCTATGCCATCTGTAGATGTGTTTTTATGTTTGCATATTACATGGTCCCTAATTGAATCTACTCAAAAACTCAACTGAAGAAGTTCAATACAGCGGCTACAATATCCATCGGTCCTTAGGATGAAAGAGCCCATGCTCCTTTTTTTCTTCAATGACTGAATTTTGGTTTTGGTAATTGTATTTGGAAGGAGAATCAAACATCAATACCTGTCACTATAGGACTTCTCAACGCACGCTGGAATTTTGAATCTGATCCTGTCTTCATCCGTTCTCCTGGGGATGGGGTAGAGTGAGTTCTTGATGAAAAATCATCTATGTATGAAACATCACCACATCCCAAATTTTCACCCAACAGTTTCCATCTTCTGCTTGCATCAGCTCCATATTTACTGGATAATACTGTGCTCGAATTGTATCCTCCATCATTCAGCTTAAATTCTGCCTGAAGTGTTAAAAGGCACTCCAGTACTATTTTCATGGAACCCTGGACAATTAATCATTATTAAAATATATAAAATGAAAAATAGATGGCAATTCACTATATAAAAGTAAAGCAGGATAACACGTTTCTGCATATGGAAAAAGTTATACTACTCAAATGCCCTGCAATGTTAAGCTAGCGTTTGGCCATATATTCGGGATCAGATTTTGAAATTTTATCTTCAAATATCTGTTTGGCCATGAAATTTCAAGTGGGTTCGGACTAGTTGTTGTATTTTTGAGACTTCCACTCACAAAACTCCAAGTAAAATGCATGTCCAAACACAACTTTAAAGCCTCGAATTTTCAAGTTTCAACTTCAAAATAGCCAAACGGGAGAACAAGGACTTCCTATAATCATAAGCAGAAATGAACTACATGAGTTAGTTATGACACAAGCACCAGTTTATATTCGTTAACCTGTTCCAAGTCTGATGCGTGAAACCTGGGCAAGCCCATCTCATCCATAGCAGACAAAAACCTTCTAATATTTTCTGAACGTAGCTCTGGAGAGTGTACTGTACCACCACACTAGAACAAAGATACAGTTAAATCAACAAACAAAGACAAACTTACTCCAGCATACTGTAAAATCAAAATGTTATAAACTACCTCAGGTATAGAACCTGGTTTCAACTTATTCAATAATTGGCATAAGATAGAACCATCAATCAACAATGCTCGTAAATCCTCATCAGAAGCATTTATTGGCAAACTCAAGTGCGGAAGAACACTATTAAACCATTCTACCAATTTTGCCCGTTGCTTAGCTGTAGAAACAACAAAGCACAGTCAGGGGAATCAGCCAGATCAAGAGTTTGATCAGCCTATATGGAATAAATATTTTGTCTCTTCAGCCTCACCGTTACTACTTGACAAAGGCTCAAAGACATCCCCACTACTATACACACTTGAGCTGTTCCGTCTACCATAATCTTTGGTGACGCAATCTAGGATAGAGTTCATGATAGTAAACTAGTGCTCAACATTCAATTCGGAAGATATCTGCATCACATATATATAAAGTAGAAATGCTCAAATCAAGTAAGTCACAACAAGCTAAATAGTCTGTGATTGTGTCATCTATATGCTTAAATCAAATATATCTCACTGCAATCTGTCATCAATGTTTAGACCATCACTGGAATGAAGCGAAAAGCAAGAAATTCTTGTATTCACTTGTAGACTAAGGGGTCGTTTGATAGATAGTTATGTATGTTATTCATGTATTAGTTATACATATATTTATTCCACGTTCTATCCTGCATAGAATAATACATAGATTCCCTTGTAACTTGTACATGTATTACAGTTATACTGATTTCTAATTACAAACCAAACACCGTATTAATTTTATACATGAATAGCTTACCTCCTAACCGGTTACCAAACATGGTAGTATTTTATGTAAGATTCAATACCTGCATAACTCGCATCCGTACCAGCTACCAAACTACCCCAAGGTAGTAATTTTAGTCTTGAAGCAAAAAGCAACAAATGAAGCCCACTTGATTGAAGTGAAGCTTACAACTTATGGTAAATTAAAAATGGCAAATGTACATGAATAGTGAATTTGTTAGTACTATAATAATCAAATTGCAATTAAAATAACTAATTTCAACACCCAATATACAATAATGTCAATAATAATCTTACCCTTCAAAGTTGAGACTTAAAGAATCTCCACTTTTATCATGAGATGGTCACAAAATAACATGGTACCAGAGCAAGGTCAAGCATTTGAGTTTCACGCTCACTCCTAAACAGAAAATAATAATATAGGCCTAAAATAAATAAGGGTGTCATTTGCTAATAATTTAATCTTTTAAATGAGATGATGACACAATTAATCGTACCATTGCATGCAAATGTGGAAATCAAGAACAAAACATCTCGGATATACACCCATGAATGAATATGGTCAAATAAGATATAGATTTTTAAATAATTAAAAAACAACTGATATTGTGGAGGAAAAGGAGAAACAGAAAAGAACCTGTGAAGGCATAAATAAAATTGTGCAGCTTCTTATTCAGAAAATATCATCATTATTCATTGTTATTATTAGCAATAGTGTGATGAATATTTCATAGTGAGATGCAAGTATTTGGAAGTTTCAGTTACTATTGCATGTTGTGTACCGTTAATTCAATACCTGACCGCTTTCCGTTTACGTAGGACATCTCAGGTCCATTTTTTCTCCACTTTTTATTTCTGCTTATATGATCCCTCATCTTAAAATTAGGTTAAGGATGACATGAGTCATTGAATCAAGGTGGCCAAAAAGTTCCAATTTTTTTT
>JAJOOO010006189.1:0-18325 GCA_029582685.1 Solanum piurae
ATTGTAAATGAGGCTTACTGAAATATTAACTGAAAAAAATGACAGAAGAGAGGTCTTGCTTCATGGACTCTTTGGGAACCACAAAAATCTGTTCAGGCGTCACAATTGAATTCGGTGTAGATTGTACGATAGTAGAACAATAGCTTTGAATAATTGATAATTGTCTAGATTATTTAGCTTCATGTACTTGGTGTTCTAATATCATCATACCCAGTGTTTTGATTGGTCCCTCCAACACTAGAGGTTCTTTTACATTTACATCTGGCCAATTTCTCGCAACATTCTAATCCTTTTTTTTTAAGTTTTATGTCACAATGTTTATTTTGAGACTTGGTACAAGTTATTTTCTTCATTTAGGACTTATTGGCTGATTTGGTTTCAGACCCGAGAGATTCGGGTCAGTTTCAGATCACTTGAAACCTAAGGGCTCGTTTGGTGTGAGGAATTAGAAATAATAGTGAAGGGATAAAGAAATAGTGATGGGATAATTTTTTTTTATGTTGTTTGGTTGCCATGTTTGGGATAACTTATCCCACCATTTATATCATAGTGATGGGATAAGTTATCTCATACACATGGTGGAATATGTTATCTCATACACATGGTGGGATAAGTTATCCCAGGATAGCTAAGCTAACCCCAGGATAACTTGTTTCCAACCAAACGACCCCTAAATGGATTGTAGATTTCTCTCTCAACTGGTGCATCGTGATTGCAGTCACCACCTTCCATCAACAGTATTGACAGAGGAGAGTGGAAGGCACCACTTCAATATATGATCTTTTATTGACTTCAGGAAATCAATTTTTCCTGCTGACATTGCCACACAATTTTACGGCAGAGAAACTGCGGTGAGATGAGACATTGTGATCGCATTGCTTGACTGCAATAGTCACAAGTCCATAACCACTTCACCACTGTCATGGTCTAGTTATGGGATCGCAAAGACCATGTTCCAACACCAACATTGTTTTATGATACGAGTTTGCATTGTTTTAGAGGTGTAATCACCATGAAACTTTGATCTGACGATCCTAAGACATTTCTTGAGTTATTTACATGATTCCTATGTATTTTAAAGATAAAAACAGGAGATATCAAATGTCCTAAAGTGGATTTTAGCCCTAAATTCCCAAATCATCATTTAGGGCCTGTTTGGAAGGATACTCCGGTCACTAGATTTGGTGTAATTTGGTGTAATTACACTGTCTATCCTGTTTGGTTGGACATGTAATTACTTGGTCAGCAGGTAATTGGTGTAGTTGGCAGGGGTAATTACACTCTACAATTCACAGGCAGAGATTGTGAATTGCTGGTAATTACATGGTGTAATTATCAGTTGATTACTTTTTAATTTTTTTTTTATTTCTATTTTTTTTTTGTACTTCTATTATTTTAAGTTCTTTTTTTATTTTTATTATTCTAAATTTTTTTAAAAGTTTATTTTTTATTTTTTATTATTATATTTCATTTTCTTGTTCACAACCTTACTTTACATGATTCTATGCAATTTTTCCGTCTTATCTATTTCTTTATGTCATGCTTATTTTCTCATTAGCATAATTTTATTAGTATTCTAATTTTTAAATTAAAATAGAATTTATTATTAAGTAAGGTTATAGACTTACGTTTTCTTTTTTGAGAAAAATAAATAAATCATATTTAAGCATGCTATGTTGAAATTTGCTATAAGAGTATCATGTTAAATTTTTTGTTTTATAATTTATAACTTATGTTATATTTCAGTTTCATTTGTTTTAGTAATATTGAACTCACATTGCACGTCATTTTTTAATTAAGCTTGATAGATTATCTTTTGTCAAACATTTAATAATTTATGACATTTTATTTATATATTAATCTTTTTATCAAACATGCATTTCACGATGTTCGTAGAAACTTCATACTTTTAGTTTTTACGATCAATTCAATTGAAATATATTAATTTGAAAAAGTATAAATCAATTATTTTTTCATAATATAGGTTAAAGAATATATGTTTATTAATTAATATATTTTAAAAAAAGAATATATATCTTAAATATTTAATTTAATGTCATTTATAATGTTTCTTATTTGTCTAGTATAAATTTTAAATAATTAATTTTTATTTTAAAATTTCATATGAATTTATAATTGCAATAGTGCATCCATACAGAACATGTGTAATTACACTGTGACATCCAAACATGACATGTGTAATTACAGTGTAATTACATTGTGGCAACCATACAAGTCAATGTAGTTATTAGACAATGTAATTACTAGGCTGGTAATTACTACCATAGTAATTACACCAATTCCAATTACCAGGTGACTTTCCAAACAGACCCTTAAGGGATTTAACCTAGTAAACTAAGTCAAGATTGGATTTTTGCTATATATTTGGACTCCTTCGTTTGTGAGCAATCCATTCATGTAAATCATTTTGAGTTTCACTCCATTTACTTGTAATTGACTTTGACAAAAGCGTAACTTTAGAGATGGGTCCAATGTATAGCTAACCTTGAGAATGATCGATTTGAATAGATTTGGAATGTTTGACAGATAATGAGAGAAGAAACAAAGTAGTTTTGTATAGTTAGCTTACATGAATATTAGGTACTTAGAGATTTTGGACCTGAAAATGTGGTTTTCTCAGGATACATACCCAAACAAAGTTATTTGAATAATATACATATGGAGGTGATTATGTATGCATTATTCTAATGTATGCTTATGTTGTGAGTTCATATATACTTTTATAAGCCTTAGGCTAAACCCATCGGCGACCCCTTAAAATTGGCAACAAGTTTCACTTAGACACCTTAACTAAGCGATGTTCATTTTGGACAACTCATGTAGGGTCCCGTTATATTATTTTGACACTTTTCTGACAATAAACAAAAAACTGAAGGAGAGTGTAATACACCCATTGATTACGTGACAAACAGTCAATTAAATGATTACATGTGGTATTTTTAGTTAAAAATTATTTAATAATCTATTTAGTAAATAAAATAAAAATATTACTCTAAAAAAATCTCTTTTTTTATTACATATCTCTTTTGTGCTTTTTAAATTTTTTTTATTCTTTTCTTTTACTATTTTCATATTTATTCTTCTTTTTTCTTTTAGTGTTGTTTTTTGGGAAGAAAATAGGGAGAGGAAGAAAGAAATAGAGAATCAATATGAAATATGGGTGTGGGTATCCATTTTTCCGACAAAAAGTGGAGGGAGGTGATGGTAGATTTAGAAAAGTAATACAATGAAGAAGAACAAAAATGACTTAAAAACGAATTTGAATAAAAAATTTGACCTCCATTAAAGGAGTTTAAGCTTGAAAAAATGGTGGGGGATGGTGGCTTGAAAAATGGAGAAGAAGACGAGAAAATAAAATTAAAAATGGCTAAATTAAGTCTTTCACGCGCTATTGTTGAGTGTATCACACTCACTTTGACATGTCAGCAAAAAGTGTCAAAATGACACAACAGAACCCTACATGAGGTGTCTAAAATGAACATCGCCTAGTTGAGGTATCTAAGTAAAACTTGGTGCCAACTTTAGGGGGCCACCGATGGGTTTGGCCTAAGCTTTAATTATGTAATGGCCAGTTTTGTCGTTATTGAACCTTCCACAATACAAGCATAAGAATTTTTTTTCTCTCTAAATATGAGTCCCATTTTTAAATAGTTAGAGCCATGACGTAGCAGCGAGAAGGTCGTTGTAGTAGATGCATTGCAGCTAAAAGGTAACCACTACAACGAATAATGCAAGACAGAACCTCAAGTTAAGTTAGTTTTAGGAATTTAACTCCTAATCTAAGGATAATGTCCTCCTAAAACCGCCCCCATGATAAATTCTGCAAAGAAAGAGCTTAAGAAAACTGTAGTGGAGAAACACTCCAAGAAGCGATTTCATTACCCCCCTCCCCCTTCCCCCTCATGGATTCCTGTCAGAACACTATTTTTTGCGGGCAAAGAGAGGAGTTGCACAAGTAGTAGGGAAACAAATTGGCATTGAGGTATGTTATAGTTTTACTTAAGTATAACTTGATTTTTGAATCATGTATGTATTATTCAATTGACAGAGACAACATGATTAGGTCTCCGGTCATTGTGTTCAGATGAATGAATATTTGAATAATGTCAAAAGGGCAGTGTGTGTGCGCGTAGTGACATTTAGATACTATTCAGGATATGTTTAAGATTCAGACTAATTTGATGTAAAAAAAGTGATAGGTCACATGTTAATTTGTCTATAAAACCCAGAGTTATTGTAATAAGGGTGGAAGGGAAATGGTGAACTTGATAGAGTCAAACTGTATGTATTTTGTGGTATGTTCATAATGTTGTAATCATGCACTTGATATTTGTTATGGAGTGTAAAGGACTTTCTAGAGTCGCAACATGATTGATTTTGGATGAATGGTGAAGAGGTACATGACTAAGGCCTCATTTGTTTGCACTTAATAAAGGTCTGAATTTGAATTATTCAGATCTAATCTCATTAAGTGCATTTGTTTTATCTTTTAAAAAACATCTCTTAATAGGGCTGAATACATCTGAGCAAAACAGATTTGTAAAAGTGTCTTAACACCAGTCAGACTAAAAATACATCTCTTATTTCTCTCTCCCAAACTTCCGCTCGTTCTTTTTTCTTTTCTCATCTCTTTCATATATCAATCAAGCAACATGAAATATTTATTTTGAATTGATAACATCAAAATCTAGATTGGGAAAGAGATATAAAGGAATGAAGAAAATAAGTGCAACAATTGTCGTAAGAAGTGAAAAGGTGCTCAATATTTTGTGAATCCAATCCAAGAAATTTTTTATGTTTATATCCAAGTTCTTAAAATTGAGAACGTTGAATTTCTTTTTGTAGATTGTGATGAAAATGCTCAACTAAGGAAGAACGAGCCTTAATAAAAGCAATCAAACCACCCATCTCCTCAGAAATACATAACTGAACAAGACTTTTGGTTAACCTGTGAACATCTCTAGCCTATGGTCTTCCCTCCACACTAATATCGGCAAGACTACCATACTCGAAGTCTTCCTACTCAAGGCATCGACCACCACATTTGCCTTTCCCAGATGATACAAGATGGTGATATCATAGTCCTTTAATAGCTTAAGCCATCTACGCTGCCTCAAATTTAGATCCCACTGACCGAAGATACTGAAGACTCTGATGATTTGTGGAAACCTCACAATGAACCCTATAGAAATAATGTTTCCATAGCTTAAGTACAAACACTACGACTGCCAACTCCAAATCACGGGTAAGGTAATTCTTCTCATGAGTTTTCAACTGTCTAGAGGCATAGGCGATTACCTATACCGTTCTGCATCAGAACACCACCTAACCTGACTTCATAAGCGTCGCAATAAATGGTGAAGTCAACACCCTCCTTGGGTAGAGTCAAAACAGGAGCCAAAGTCAACAAGGTCTCGAGATTTTGAAACCTCTCCTCACACTTATCAGACATTTGGAAACTCACACTCTGCCGAGTAAATTTAGTCAAAGGAGATGCAATGGTAGAGAAACTCTGAACAAATCGTTGGTAATAGCCGGCAAGTCCCACAAAACTCTGGATCTCAATAACCAACGTAGGCTTTGTCCAGCCCCTCATTGTCTCAATCTTGGCTGGATCTACCGAATACCCTCCTTGGACACCACGTGTCCCAAAAATGCCACAGAATCGAGCCAAAACTCACACTTTGAGAACTTGGCATAAAACTTCTCTTCCCTTAATCTCTGTAGTAGAATCCTAAACTATCGTTCATGATCCTCCTCAATCTTGGAGTACACCAAGATGTCATCAATGGACACTATCACAAAGGAATCCAGATAAGGTTGGAACACCCCGTTTATCAACTACATGAACGTTGTAGGGGTGTTAGTCAACCGAAAGACATCACAAGAAACTCATAGTGCTATAACAGGTCCTGAACGTTGTCATATGGATATTTGAAGCCCCAATCTTCAACTGATGATAATCAGACCTCAAATAAATCTTAGAGAACAGAGATGCACCATGAAGTAGATAAAACAAATCATCAATGCGAGGAAAAGGATACTTGTTCTTCACTGTCACTTTGTTCAACTGTCGATAATCAATACACATCCTCTTAGATCCATCATTTTTCCTCACAAATAATACATGAGTACCCTATGGAGAAACACTAGTGCGAATAAACCCCTTACTCAACAAATTTTGTAACTAGTCTTTCAACTTAGTTGGAGCCATACAATAAGTAGGAATAGAGACGGGCTTGGTGCCTGGCTTCAAGTCAATAGCAAAATCAATCACACCTGGAAGATCAGTATGGAACACATCTATAAACTCTCGAACCACGGACATAGAATTCATGTGATATGGCTCAACACTAGTATTCCGAATGAAAACCAAGTAGGACAAACACCCTCTATCAACCAATCTTTGAGATCTAATGAAGGAGATAACTTTGCAAGGGTAGGAAACACTAGCACCTGCCAACTCAACTCTCGGGACACCCGACATCGCCAAGCTAACAGTCTTAGCAGAACAATCCAGAATCACATGATATGGGGAGAGCCAATCCATACCAAAAATAAATTAAATTCTACCATCCCCAAAATGATCAAGTTTACCTAAGTATCATACCCTACCAAAGAAACAATACATGATCGATAAACTCGATCCACCACTAAGGATTCACCAACTGGTGTAGAAACATGAATAGGCTATGAATGCAATCAGACAACATATCAAACCCAATAGAAAAATAGGTAGAGACATATGAGAAAGTAGACCAGAAGAACATGCCCTCTTGGGCTCCCCAAACTCCTCTAAAACCATCAACTCCGCTTCCTTGGTGGTGCTCATAATGACCGGAAGGAAGCCTCCTCTCTAGTTGCCCTAAACACATAAGGCCTGACGAAGAAAGTCAACCCTCTCATAAACCTTCGAACTCTGTCTCATCTGAAACAATAGTCATAGCATGTCTAGAAAGCTCATAGAAATGGGCCTCGTACTCGATCACAGAGAAACTACCCTGAGTCAAGCTCTCAAACCTCAGACGACTCTCCTCTCTCACGCTCTAATGAATGAAGTACATCCCACTCTACTTGAGAAGATCCAACTTATCTAGACCTCTAAAGAGTCCTCCATCACTTTCTGGCGCACCCACGAAGTTAAAGTGCAAGAAAGCAAACACCACGAGCATCCACCATACCTACAACCTCAAACATCTCATGGCACAAAGTCAAGAACTCATGAGCATCCTCGATCTTACCACCATGCAACTGGGATGGTTTCATCTTCTAAAACCTCTCATAGCACTGCTGCTAAGCCATCCTCAAAATAACCTCAGGAGCAATCCAAACACCCACAACCGATGCTAGAACCACGGGTGGCTGACCCACCTGATCCTGAATACCCGTAGTCTTCTGCTGACCTGGAGTCTGTGCTTCTAACCTAGTCTCAGAACCATGTGGTATACCTGCAACACCAGTCTGAGAAAAGTTCTCTAACACACCAAGAATCCTAAACAAAGGTTCTTAAAACCAAAGAGCTCCTAACTCGGGAGGAACTTGATCCTCAAAAACATGAAACTGTGTCTTAGGAGAAGCCTCTCAAAATTGACCTCTGGCTGGTACCGCTCCACAGGGACGACCTCTAGCTGGTGCTACTCCACGAGCACGAGCTCTAGCTCAGACTCTATCCTATCCCTAGCTGGGGTCTCAGCAAGAGCCTCAGGGACCGCCTCCCCTCTACCACTGAAAATGGAAGTTTAGGTCCTCGACATTTGCCAAAATAACACGTGGAAACTCCGCACTAGCAAAGGTAACCACACACGATAAGGTGAATAAAAGGAATTTTCCTAACAATCTTTGTAGCCTCTTGAAGATAAGTACATACGTCCTTGTACCGATCCTCTAGACTCTAGTTAGACATGGCTTGTACACATGTGTTACCTATGAACTTGGGGATCTGATACCTTTAGTCACGATCCTAAAAAGGACTTGATGTCACTTGTCTTTTTCCACCAAGACAATTCAGCCTCAAACCAATGAAGATGAAAAAAATAAAAAAATAAAAAGTAAGAACAAGACAAAGACAGAAAACTTATTCATTCTAAACAATATCCTAAAACTTGGTTGTCACATGTACAAGACACAAAATATATAATGTGCAAAATTTGAAATTAGTACAAGTCTCGGTCTTTTTGTTCCAAAAAGAACTAAGTATAAGGAAAAGGAAGATAGAGGGCCCACTGAAGTGACAAGAAGCTACCTCTTCAAATCCTTCACGAGCCTCAGATAAAGAGAAGAAGAGTGATCACACTATATCATGCTCAGTACCTACACAAGTGTAAAAGCTACACAAGTGTAGAAGCAAGGGGTGAATACCAACAACACAGTACCCAACAAGAAAACTACTAAACAAAGCAACTAGCTAGAAATCAAATACCCCTTACACTCCAACCAAACCTCCTCAAACTACAACCTGCACATAAATCAATCCAACCTAACAGTTCTACAATACACGACTCGTAAGGCCCAATATCCACAGTTCAACAGTCACAGTCAATAATCAAAGGAATTAAGTAAGTCAATCTCAAAGTCAAGTAGGTCAGTCGCATGAAACAAGTACATCAATCTCAAGTATCAAGCAAGTCACACATAACCATTAAATGCATCAAGTTAGAATAACCAATCTCTTGACGGAACCATTTACCACCGGCCTTATATCAACTCACGACCCAGAAGCAATTCCCATCAGCTTTATATTAAATCAGTGGCCAGAACCATTTCCCACCGCCTTTATAAACACGTGATAGAAATGACCTCGGCATCACGACACTCACCGGAAAAAACCTCGACATCATAAATAATCACATGTCTCATCATAATGTTCACAATCAATTCATACAAGCAATATAATAACACACGGAAGATACAATAATTCATACAATTCAAGTCCACATTCATGCTTTCAAGCATCTAATCAATCAAACAACAAGGGCCACAATAAAGCAATTCAAACCATCATGTTCATCATATAGCCTCTTTCAATTCAACCCCTTTTCATTCATTTATATGTAAAAAGTGGAAGATCCAAACCCTTCACTGCATCCCCATTACTCCCAACACACAAGCAACAAAGGACGTACACGAATTTAGGAAACCACTTTCATTAGAGCAATCAACCAATCAATCCAAATATTGAGTTTTCCCCTTTCGAATCACTTACGAAGCCACACAATCTATAATAATCAAGTCTTTACAATCACTCATCCAAAATAACAATTCCCACGTCAATTATGTAAAGTTATGGGTCAATCAACTCAAAGCCCAAATTTAAAAAATGGAGGTTTGAATTTGGAAAACAATACTTGAAAATGATGTTTGAGGCTTTAGGAACTCAATAGAGAAAACTATTTCAAAAAAGGGATCAATACCACTTCAAAATCACAATTCGACTAAGTTCTTGGGTTCTTGAAGATAACCCCAAATTTTTCATTTAAAAAGCTTAATTTGAAAACATAAATCCATAAATAATAATGGGTAATTGAAGATTTAGAGTTAAGAATCGTTACCCAAAAGATTTTCCTCAAAAATCTGGTTTAAATCGCCACCCCAATTTGAAGGTCAAAACACTCTTTGATATCACAAAAGTGATCGGGAGTTCACTTAAGCGAACCCATCTAAAAGCACGAGCGTTGTTTAAGTGAAGGCTCTTCACAAATGCGAAGGTCAACAGGGGTTGACCCTTCAAAAAAGTGAAGATGACCTTGGTAAAGGGAGCCTCACAAAAGCGATCCACTCCTCACAAAAGAAGAGTACACCAGAACACAGACATAAAAAAATCAGCCAACACTTTAAACATCAGAAGGACCCTCAGGATTCGTTCGAAACCCCGTACACACAAATCACATATGCAAATAGATTAAACTTGACGTTTTGGACTCAATGAAACCATCAAAACATGAATCTGAATTTTTCGTGACATGACATCCTTGAAAATCACAAAAACTAACTTAATGTTAAAAAGGGTAAAATAAGCTCGGAACCTCTCAAAAATCAACCAAGACCTCTCCTAGGGCTAAAATCATCCCCCGAACCCAAGGTAACTCTTGGAATTCTGATCTGAGCATCTGAACCCCAAATGTTGACCAAATTCAACCCAAAGGCAAAAATTCAACAATTTCACAACGTAGGACCTCAAATCTTCAAAAAGACTCAGAATTTGAAACCAACAGCTCTCATAGATGAGATCTCACCTCTCGGGTCTAATGTGATCATCAAAATTCCATTCCGACACTAAAAACTCCAAAAGACACCAACACTAATTTCTTAACAACTTTGCCTTTCAAACTCAAAACCTATCGAGATCTTAACTTTTAACTCAAAGTTCAAAACCGACTTTTCAAATTCAAACATAGAAGTTTCAGGGTCAATTATGGGGAGAGAAAAACAAAAAATTCACTAGAATTTGCAAAAATGACCGATCGGGTCATTACAAAAGGTAAGATGTCCCCACTCTTCGTTGAGATGTACCTCTACTCCTCCACCACCCGTGCCCCCAAGTTCATTGATACCCCATCTAATATTCAAGCCACCACCAGGGCCGAATGTAGGTGACATCACTAATATTACAAGAAGGGCAGACCCTTACAGAAAGCAAGTTTATCCACCTTCAGGCCTCGCCAGTGAAAAATGTACTCTTGATCCCCATTCGACTATTTAACCATGTGATTTGTCCTTATTTTTTCCTCACCACTAGGTTGTCGACTAATCATGGGTTGTTTCCATCGACATCCTTTACCTTGAACTCTGTCTCTAGGATAATAGGCAACCTTAGAGCTTCGTTGATGGCCACCACTCCTACCCTGATGTGGTCACCTAGACATAAATGATAGAGTTTGGGCTTTCCTAGTTGACTGTGGGATCATGGCATAAAATTCCTGCACCCAACACTCATTGCAAGAACAAGGATTCCATCAGTGGATCTCATCCCACATCTGGAACTGGTCATAGTACTCCGACACCTTTTTGAACACTCCCTCCATGATAACGACATGTTATGGAACCCTTTACTTTTTGTTTTAGGTAGCACTTCTTGTATTTTTCACCCACGAACCTCTAATAATAAAAAGCTTTGCTACTTACGAACATTGGAAATGAGTACCCATGAAAGTGGAGGAGAACTTTAGATAATGTAGTCAAGCATTGGTGAGAGAAAGTTAGTGTGAACAAAATGAAGTCATAGAAAGGTCATCAAAAATTAAATCCTCATTTCTGCCATAATTGGTTACTACAGTAGGGCCTTTTCTGTAGAGGGTGCCTTTTATCTTTAGCGAGGTCGTTAGAGTGTGGTACTCATTGTATTGAGCCCACACCAACAAAGGACCTTCGCTGAAGCATAAGTTATCTTCCACACCATGACCCATGATGTTTGAATTTTGGAGCATAGTTTTGCCAAAATGTTGTACATATCAGACACTATACATGCATGTGATAACACTTAAATTACCTTTAAAATAAATTAAAAGGACAAGAGATTGTCGTAAATTAAAATACCCAACTAAGAGTCGGGTCGCATCCCACAAAAAACAATTTGTCGGTAATCGAAAAGACAAAGAATGAATAGTTACAAGTATGAACCTAAACACACAATATACAAGGTAATCAAATGAAAAGGGATTTTGGTAACTAATGATGGTTTTGGGAAAAGACAATATCATGTAAGGGATATATGGGAATTGGGAAATTCGAAATTGAATACACACTCAATGATTCATTGCAATTCAACACATGCTCATTCAATCAGAGATAGACTAGAACATCATCAATCAACACTAATATTCTTTTGGTATTAAATTATTACGTCATGAAATCTCCGTTTGGTCTCAATCATGTCAATAACAAAGTAACCCAAGACCTTAATCTAAACCCCTATTTCTAGAAACTTTAGCATTCAAAGAAGTGGAACTAAATTATCTCCTTTTGGTCTTAAATTTAAGAATCAAAGCCAAATATGATTATTAGCCTAATTCTCAGTTTCAAGAATTCTCTTTCAAGCAATCCACAAAAATTGAAATCTAGATTCAATTGTGCACTCTCAAATCATAAATTAAAGCATGAGAACTAGATTAAACCCATTTCATGATATTAAGCATAGCATTAAAGAATCATAAAAGCAATGAAGCAATAAATCAAATACCCAAATAACTTTGTCTATTTCAAGCACAAAGCCCCAATTTCATAAACACAATTACACCCACAATTATAACAATTCAAAGCAAGGAAAGAATAAGGGAACAAGAGATTTAACTATTAAACACACAATATTTAAACCCGAATGTGAATTGTGAGGCGACTTGCCTTTAAATTCTGAACCCAAAATTAAGAACAATATGAAGTTTTTCTCTACTCTAAGCTAAAAAGATGAACTAATCTCTAGGATTGTTTCATGGATGTAACTGAATGATTTGGATAATGACTATTGGTGAGTGTAAAATAATTTTTTGGGAATAATTTGGTGAAATTTTCATTCTGCCCAGGTGGCTCAAATGTGACCCTCCGCGTTCGCAGGAGGTTGTCTGCATTCCTGGACTTGAGTTGATGATGACCCCATGTTCGCGATCCCTAATGCGCGTTTACAATCCTTCATTGACCAGGACTCCACATTCGTGGCTCTTAGGGCACGTTTGTGGTCCTCTATTGACCAATCTTCCATGTTCGCGAGTCAAGACCCTTTGGGTGCGTTCACGAAGAATGTTTTCCCTGCCAAATTTTATATTTTTCAGCCCTTGACCTCTTTTACCTCAAGTTCACTTGGTTCCTTCAAATGTCATCTAAATCATCTCTCCATTTCGTTTTCATGCAAATATGAAGAAAACTACATTAAAATCACCAATTCTAAACTAAAGCAAGCCAAATTAACTAAGAAAAAAAGCCTCAAATGAGTGGAAATCAACCACTCATAAACACTCCTAACTTAAAAACTTTGTTTGTCCTAAAGTAAAGAAAATAAAAAACTTAAGAGGATCTTATTTCAACACACATCACAAATCAATTTCACCATGTTTAATTAAGCTTAAAGATAATGACTTCGGTTGGTACTTGCGATTAGTCCACATGCATAATTTTTACAAAATGACTCCCCTCATTCTCATGGCACATTTTCAAGAACCAAGAATCGTTAAGTGACAATAACTCAAACTCAAGAAGTGGCTCAACTCATTAGCTCCTTTACATGCTCACTTGACTTAATTTGGAATTTTCAAAATCACCACTTTTTCAATTTACATGCCCTCACAAGAAAGAAGTGTCCCTAAATCACATACATATATATACAATACAAGGGACAAAGATTCAACACTCACACTCACAAAGAATCATCTCATGCATACATATGCCACACCATATGCTTGCCCATGTTTTCAATCAACATTGACTAAACTTCAATTTGTTAGAAATCTCGAAGGACTTTGTTAAGCTTGTAATGTAGGAATATGGAAGATTAGGATATCATTTAGGTATAAGTGACTACACCATCCTTGAACACTACACAATAACTCATCATTTCCAACTTTCCCCACTTTCTGTCATTTGTCAAACCCATGCTTATTCCACACTATTTTTCATTTTCACTCTAGATTCCCCACATGCAATCATATTCAACTTTTGGAGGATTTAAGTTTCATTTATTAACTTTCTTTCTTTAAGACTTTCTTTCTCAACTTTCACAACTTTTAGTTCAAGGATGGAAGGATTCAAAAGAGGGTTACTTTTTCAAAAAAGGATAAAACTTGTAATGTGGTTGCCAATAAAAAAGATTAGGCTCAAAGGGGAAAACTAAGGATATATTTAGTGCAAAGGTGGGATTTATTTTAGGCCAAAAGGATTTCAAGAACATAAAAGAAAGCCTAAGATCATTTCTTCAAAAAAACTCAATCAAGACCAACATTTCCAAACCAATTAGGCAAGTTCTAGGTGACAAAAGCAACGCACAACATGATTTAACAACTCACCACGCGTGACATGTAAATTAATCAAGATTGTTCAAAATCTTACTTCCTTTTTAAAATACAAGTGGCTTTGAGCATTCAAACCGCTTATGACTCAAAAGTCACAAAAATATTATGAAGAGTTTTCACAAAATGATTTATAAGATGCTCAAACTTTTAAAAATAGATGGGTATGCTCAACACTATTTACATGCATGACGGTGTGAAGAGGAGTAACTCGATGAGTCACTAAATTGGTCAGCGAGCCCGACTTATTTCGTTGAGTTGACTTCGTGCTAAAATTCTGGGAACATATAAATATAATTTTGAAAGAAGAAAAGGAGTTTTCACATTGTTTACCTCAAGTTTTTGAGTTTTTATATTCTAGAACATTGTCTTTATATTTTGAGTAGAGATTTTGAAATTGTGAGATTTTTAGCTGAAATTTCAACATTTGGGAATTGCTGATCGTTAGCAAATTAGTTGAAAAACTTTGTTGGTAATAATTTCTTGATTTTCACTATGCTTGGCTAAAACCCCTTTCCTTGGGAGTTTTATTATGTAATGAATGCATTAATTAGCTAATGGATGTCTTTAGTTACTGATTTTAATATTGTTTTGAAGTAAGGTGAATTAATTGTTCATATTTTAATTGAGGAATTGTAGTTGCAAATGCAATTCTAGCTTAGTTATCGATGTTTGCTTGTGAAAGAGGTAATAAAGTAGAATTATCGATCGATAATTGTATTGATTGGGTCTTTAAGAATCTAGCTTGAGAAAGTGGGTTTGGTTGCGTCTTTACAAATCCAGCTTGCAAGAGTGGATTAATTAAGGATTTAGGTTGTTTGATTGTGTTATGCTCGTTGAGGTTCAAAATAACTCACTTGAAACACAATAGTTGATTGATAAATAGCTATTGCACTCAAAACCTAGGTTACTCACTGAGATTCAACACCTTTGAGTAACTAGTAATCACCCATTATGCGAAATTAACAGTCAACTCATCACATTCCAAAGGTCCAATCTCTACTTGTTTACTTCCCGTGTTAGTTATCTTAAATTTGTTACCCAAATACCCCCATTTGATATAATTTGTTGAAACTTTGTTATTTATTTTAATGTTGCGAAAGCGTCACCTCTACAAAGGATTAGGACACATCTTTACTTCTTAATTGAATTCTCAACTATATCACCCTCTGTGGGATCGAACCTAACTCTTAGTTGGGTTATACTTGTTAGCGACCGCCTACACTTAGGATTGGATGAAGTGTAGTAAAGTATTATAAAAATTGGTGCCGCTGCTGGGGAGTGGTGTTTAGAATTCTTCTATTGAACTATAGCCCTGAACTTATTTAATTGTAGTTGAATTATCTTATTTGTGTTCTTGTTAGTTGCTCTTAAACAGGTGAAGAGATGAGTGTAAATGGGAGCAACGCCAGTCATCTTGAGAACAACGATGACATCAGGAATTTACATGATGTTAATGAGGATCCTTTAGGAAGTCAGGTGCTATTCGATTGCCTTTGACTATGGATAATGCAGTGTTTCATGTGACCTACACAATGGTACAACTGTTGCAAATGAAGGGTTTGTTTGGAGGACTCTCTCATGGCCATATTTGAAACTTCATGAATGTGTGTGGGACATTTTCTTTAAAGAACACCACCCAAGAGTCAGTCCGATTCCGTTTGTTTCCCTTTTCACTAATGGGGGAAGCAACAAAGTTGTTGGCCGAACTACCAAAGGATTCAATTACTTTTTGGGAGGAGCTCACCGAGGTATTTTACGAAAGATTTTTCCCTCCTTCGAAAATGGTTAAGTTGAGGGATAATATTCAGAACTTCAAAAGTGTTGATGGTGAACCTATCCATGAGACATGTTTAAGGCTCCAAAAGTTGCTACTTCAATGTCCAACTCATGGGCTACTGGACAATGTGTTATTGAAATATTTCTACCCAGGCCTTGACAAAATCAACAAAGGTGTAGCTAATCAACTGATTAGATGTGTTATAATGAATCAACCTTTTGATGTGGCTTTGGTATGGCTTGATGAGATGATAAAAAAATAATCGTGCATGGTATACAAGAGAAGATCAGGTGTCTCCTTTGAATTTTAGGATGACAAAGGAACAAATGGAAAAGAACCAAGAGCGAGATGAAAACATGGCCAAAATGATGACTCAAATGGACATATTGACGAACCACCTCACGGGGGAGGGGGGGGTTATTAAGCTTTGAAACCGGTTGATGCAAAATTTGAAAATGAATAGGTATATTTTGTGTCAAAACTAACGGAGGGTTCTCGTTTGAGTCGTTTTAGGCCGGGCGAGCATCAAGGTTGGAACATAATTTGTGAGGATGTATGGAGAGATCAAGATTGAGATTGGTTTGATTAGAACATATCATGGAGGAGAGAATATTATGATGATGATCGCTATATGCACTTATGATAGCCCCTGTTTAAAGTATGATTCTAAAAGCTCTCAGACTGAGGATCTGCTGGCTCGTATTCTAAACAAAGTGGAGGGATCAGATGAAGTGCTTAAGGGAATGAAGGCGGACTTCTCATCCTTCAATAGAATAGTCACCTATCACTCAGCCTCCATAAATCAACTTGAATCCCAAATGACTTAACTTTCAGCTCAATTAAATTCTAAACCACAAGAGAATCTTGCTAATGATATTGTTGTTAGTTCAAAGATTAATCATGACAAATGCATGGCAATGTTGACTCGGATAGGTAAAGTTGTGGGTAACGACGTGAAAATTAATGATATGGTAAGTTCTAGTAAGGCAAGGGATGATGCCATTGTTATAGATGGGTTTACCGAAGAATCCAACAATGAAACACCCAAAGAGATTGATGAGGTACCGAAGAAAGTTACCACTGGTGATTTGTAAACATCAAATGAGTGGGCTTCTTCTTTTTCAATAACTGCAAAACCGTTGCCTAAAGTCAACCCACCCTTCCCTCAAATATTAACAAAAATGATGAAGATGCAAAGTTCCAAAAATTTCTCTCTGTTTTCAAAACTCTATCTATAAATTTCCTCTAGTTGAAGCATTGTTGGAAATGTCAGGCTATGCGAAGTTCATGCAAGAATTAGTTACCAAGAAGAGTATGGATTTTGAAAATGTTGAGGTGTCTCATAGTTGTAGTGCCATTATGACAAGTTATGTGGTTGTGAAGAAAGATGATCCGGGGACATTCCCTATTCCATGCTATGTTGGGATGTTTCAGTTTGCCAATGAATTGTGTGATTTGGGGGCAAGTATTAACTTGATGCGGTAGCCATTTTCACAACAACATTGGTTAGGTGAGCCTAAGTCAACAACGATGCGTCTTCTCATGGCCGCCCGATATATCAAGCATTATATTGGCATTCTTTATGATATTTTGGTGAAAGTGGATAAGTTCATATTTCCGGCTGACTTTGTTATTTTTGATTGTGAGGTTGACATAGAAGTACCTATTATACTAGGTTGGTCGTTCATTGCTACCGGAAGAGCTCTTATGGATGTTTAAAGTGGTGAGTTAAAGTTTCAGGTATATGATGAGGAAGTTACGTTCAATGTGTGAAAATCAATGAAGCAACTGATGAGTCGGGGATTTCGACTCATTTAATATACAAGGAATTAGTGTCCGCAATGCCTATTCTAAGCTCATAACCGATGTTAAAGTGTTAATATGTAGCAAAGAAGGCAAAAGAGCAAGAAGAGGACATTACGAGGCAAACATGAGTGAAAAAACTAAAAAGGTTTAAGGAAAGAAAAACTGATACTCGCAAAAGCTACTCGATAAGTCACTGAGTGGACCTTCAGCTCACTCAAATTTCCAGCATGCCAACCCATGGACAAGACCAACTTGGCGAGAAAATGAGTGGTTCAACGACTCGCCAAACAGATCAGTGAGGCCGATTTTAGTCGCCTAAAGTTACAAAGCAGTTTTGCTGAAAAAGGCACGTCAAAAAGGTGAGAAAAGGAGCACTGGGAACATCGTCGACTGGGGCAGCGAAGCCCGACTTACTTTGCCGAGTGGATTCCGTGCTGAAATTCAGGGAACGTAAAAATGCAATTTTTAAAAGAAGAAAACGAGTTCCCACATTATTCACTTCTGGATTTTTGAGTTCTTACATTCTAGAACATTGTTTTTACCAAAGATTTAGAGATTGTGAGATTTTTAGCTTTAATTAGAGCATTTGGAGACTTGTAGATCATTGCCCAATCTGATGGAAAACTTCGTTGGTAACATTTTCTTGTTCTTTATTATGTTTGACTAAAACCCCAATTCTTGGGGGTGTGATTATATAGTTGAATGCATTAATTAGCTAATAAGTGTT